>PITA01004655.1:25180-120931 GCA_004023965.1 Spilogale gracilis
CTGGCGGTGGGGGGATAGGAGAGCCTGGCGGTGGGGGGATAGGAGAGCCTGGCGGTGGGGGGATAGGAGAGCCTGGCGGTGGGTACCTATTGCATGGAGCACTGGGTGTGGGGCATGGGCAATGAATCTTGGAACACTGAAAAAAACTTTAAGTAACAATTAAAAAAAAGAAGAACATCCCTTATTTGTCAAACCAACATCAGATATTCTCAAATTAGCATATGTGTCTGCATGTGTGTTACTAAGTTCATTGAATCACAGATTACTTAAATTGTAATGAAAGGGGTGGGTTTATTTTGTATTACTCTGTGTGTGTCTGTATACTGTTTTTTTTTATTACATTATTTTATTTTTTCAGTGTTCCAAGATTTGCTGTTTATGGTCCACACTCAATGCTTCATGCAATACGTGCCCTCAATACCCACCGCCAGGCTCTCCCTTCTCCCTTCCAAGACCCTCAGTTTGTTTCTGAGTCTAAAGTCTCTCATGTTTCATCTCCCTCCTTGATTTACTCCAATTCACATTTCTTTTCCTTCTCCCACTGTCCTCCATGTTACTCCTTATGCTCCACAAGTAAGTGAAACCACGTGATATTTGACTTTCTCTGCTTGGCTTATTTCACTCAGCATAGTCTCCTCCAAACTGGTCCATACAAGAGTTGGATATTCATCCTTTCTGATGGAGGCGTAGTGTTCCATTGTATATATGGACCACATCTTCTTTATCCATTCGTCTGCTGAAAGGCACCTTGGCTCTTTCCACAGTTTGGCGATTGTGGTCATTGCTGCAATGAACATTGGGGTACATATGACCTTTCTTTTCACTACATCTGTATCTTTGGGGTAAATACCCAGCAGTACAACTGCAGAGTCATAGGGTAGCTCTATTTTTAATTTTTTAAGGAATCTCCACACTGTTTTCCAAAGTGGCTGCACCAACTTGCATTCCCACCAACAGTGTAAGAGGGTTCCCCTTTCTCCGCAGCCTCTCCAACACTTGTTGTTTCCTGTCCTGTTAATTTTGTCCATTCTGACTGGTGTAAGGTAGAATCTTGATGTGGTTTTGATTTGAATTTCCCTGATAGCTAGTGATGACAAACATTTTTTCATGTGTCTGTTAGTCATCTGAAGACCAGTTTTAGGGTCAGCACAAAATTGAGTGGAAAGTACAGAGTTCTTATAGACCTCCTTTCCTCTCATCCACAGCCTTTTTTTTTCAATGTAGAACTAAACTAGATTTTACTCAACTTATTAGAATGAGGAAAACAATAAGGAATAAGTCATAAGAAATGCTCTCATGATTACTATTTCAAACCATTGTCACCATTTTACAAAACACAAATATGAAAAGCTTCAACATCCTTTTTTGAATTTCTGCAATAAATATTAACATACAAATTTCCTCTGTACCAATTTTACAAATAAAATTGCCAAATTACCAGTTTTTATAATGCTCATATTTTTTCATTTAAGTATTTTTAATGATATCAGTATCAATACAATATCCCCCACCTGAGTGGTACATTGTTAAAGTGATGAACCTACATGGGAACACCATTCCAAGGTATCTTATGGTTTTTGCTGCTATTGTAAATCGAATCAATTCCCTAATTTCTCTTTCTACAATTATATTGTTTGTGTATAGGAAAGCAACTGATTTCTGTGCATTGATTTTGTATCCTGTCACGTTACTGAATTGCTGTATCAGTTCTAATTATTTAGGGGTGGAGATTTTTCCATTTTCCACATAAAGTATCATGTCATCTGGGCTGGGAGAAGAGAGAGTTGATTTCTTTTTTGTCAATATGAATACATTTTATTTCTTTTTGTTGTCTGGTTGCTGTTGCTAGGACTTCTAGTACTAGGTTAAACAGTAGTTGTGAGAGTGGGCATCCTTGTTGTGTTCCTGATCTTAAGGGAAAGGCTATCAGCTTTTCCCCTATTGAGAATGATATTTGCTAGTGAATTTTTTTTAAAGATTTTATTCATTTATTTGAGATAGACTGAGTGAGAGAGAGAGAGAGGATAGGTGGGAGGGTGAGGAGGGCAGACGGAGAGGGAGAATAAGACTCCCTGCTGAGTAGGGAGCCTGACTTGGGACTCCATCCCAGAACCCTGGGATCATGACCTGAGCCAAAGGCAGATGTTCAACCTACTGAGCCACCCAGGTGCTCAAAACACTAATGAATTATTGTAACTTTTTTCACACTGTCTTTAAGATCTAGTGTGTATTTTAGACTTCTAGAACATCTCAGTTCAGATAAGCCACATTCCAAGTGCTCAGTTGCTATGACTAGTGTTTACTGTACTGGACAACACGACTTCAAGGGGATCTTGTTAGTTTAACTCATTCTGTACATTACTGACATAACATCAAGGGTAGATTGAAGTGTTGTTCTAGTATTTGTGCCATTAGATTTTATTCAAACAGTACTGCATCTTTGAGAATCAGTTATCACAATGTCTGTTTTGTTTATCTGTTTTGGTAAGAACACTTAATGTGAGATCTACCCTCATCATATTCTCCTAACTGGCTTCTCACATCAAGCTTACCTCTCTACCATCCACTCTCCACATGGCACCAAAATATCTTTCAGTTCTTTGAATGCCCCATGCTCCTTCTCAACAAGAGTCTTGGAACATTCTCTTCCCTCTGCCCATGATTCTCTCCCCACCTCCACCCTTGCTTCTTTGCCTGATTGAGTCCTGCTAACCCCCTAGCTCTCAGTTCAGTCGTCACTTCCTCAAAGAAGTCTTCCCTGACTGCTTCCTCAACTATAAGTCCCCTATCATATTCCCAGTGACACCAAAGGCCTCTCATTTATGTCACCCATCATCACTGACATCTGCTTGATATGTTTCCTCCAGTAGAATGTAAGCTCCATAAAGAAAGACATTAGGTCTACTCTGGCCAGCACAGAGTCTGGCACACTGGAGAAGATTCATAAATGTGTGCTGAACGAATGTCAATAGAACTATCTCAGATTAGATCTATGCGGGTGCTCCATGATGTAAGTAAACAAAAACAGGAGTGCCTGTGAATAATTGTTGGAGAGTTCTTTTCTAAAATGATCATCTTTAAGAAAAGACTAGAATGTCTTTCTTTGTGTCTCCTAACTCCTTGGTGTGTCAGTGATGGAAC
Source organism: Spilogale gracilis (assembly GCA_004023965.1). Lineage (NCBI taxonomy): Eukaryota > Metazoa > Chordata > Mammalia > Carnivora > Mephitidae > Spilogale > Spilogale gracilis. The sequence continues at coordinate 28,322 of PITA01004655.1, forward strand.
TACTTGGAACAAATTTTAGTTTCAAGTCTCATCATTAGTGTGAAGTAAAGCTTTGAGTATGTCCTACCTGCTTGGTTGCATGATGTTTCTCTTTTTACAAACTATAAATTCTAAAAAAAAAGGAATTATTCAGAATCTAGAACAGAGAAACCTGTAAGCCAGGGGAGAGAGTAGGATTTCAACTCTGAATGCACTCTAGGGAGAATCATCATTGTATTAAAGTTAAAATTGTGGAGAAAATGTATTTATCTTCTAGGCTAAAGTGAGAAACTGTTGTTTTCTGTATTTTATTCTTTCTCTGGTTGGGGTCCTTAGCAAAAAATATTACGTTTTTCCAAGATGCATCCATTAGAAATGACTATAATCCACAGAGACTCAGCAGTTGATACTAGTTGTACAGGCCTATTATTTCACTGCTCGGAAGCAGTTCTAATTAATGGTTTGTTGTTTTCTCTGGAAAGCAAACACTCTTGAAAAGAGAGTGAAAAGTCCCTGAGTCAAATTGCAAAATAACCGAGAACCCAAATATACCTTTCTTTAGGAATGGAAAGCCTCTCTGAGAAACTCCTGCTTCACCAGGAGTTGAAGGAAACGAAAGCTTCTCCTCTGTCACCAGGAGAAAATCTATCGCCAACACTGTATTAACAGTCTCTTATTGTCATGTGACCTCTAGTTCCAAAAAAGTGGGCCATTTCAGGTTTTGACCTACTTCAGCCCTATTAACAGCAGGAAAACAACCTACCCATTTCAACTTCAAAAACATGTGGCAAAAAGTAGTTCTGAGCCCAGTGGAGGCTGGGAAAATTATCTCTTCCTCTGTTTTCCTCTTTAATTCTGATCGTGTGAACTCTGCTAGAAAAGCAAGACAAAAACGAAATCCTGCCGTCAGCCCCAAGGACGTGTCACCTACTATGACACTGAGCTTAACTAGGATCTAGAGGTTTAGCTCTATAGTAGGTTTCACACAACAATTATCGGTCCCCAGGAAAGCTAACCTGAGGTCAGGCAACTAGGTATTAGAGGAAGCTATCAATCTGGTTAAAAGTTTGTGAATCCTTTATACCTTGAATTTTTAAGGGTCTTGTCCCATGTTTATTGCTATTATTTCCAATATAGTGTTTGTGTAAGTGGAGAAGGCTTTAGTCAAATCCAGTTACTTTCTCTATGAATTCTTTTTTTTATTCTGATTTTTCCTTTGTGCATTTTAAGTGCTTTTTTTATTATTGAAGTAGAGCTGACACACAATGTTATATTAGTTTCAGGTATACACAAATCTCAAGAAAATAATGAAAAACAGAAAGACTCAGATATCGAGAACATGCATTTTAAGTTTTAATATTGAATCTTAGAAGCTTTAATTATATTCATATGCATATTATTCTCTTGTCCAGAATTTCCCCCTTGAAACTCTGTTTCCAACCTCATCCATAGTTGATGGATGTTACAATGCTGATCCTCACACTTGTGTTTTGGGAGCACGGGTGGGACATGCCTTATTAATTATACCTGCATGTGTGTTCTATTGGTTCCATAATAAACAACCACAAACTTAGTCACTTAAAATAACATACAATTCATTCTCTCACAGTTCCAGAGGTACAAGTCTGGGCTAAGTTGAGGTGTCAGTAGGGCTGATTTTAAGCTTCTAAGGAAGAATCTATCTCCTTGCCTTTTTCAGCTTCTCATGGCTGCCTCTGATTCCTGGCCTATAGTCCCTTCCTTCACCATCACAGAGCATCACTCTGGTCCCCACTCACAGGATCACATCGCCTTCCACTCTGTTGCTAGTTGTAGCTCCCTCTGCTTCCTTCATACATGATGCTTGTAATTATATCTAAGGTCCAGTGGATTATCCAGAATAATCCCTTCATCTCAAGAACTTTAACCACACATCTGCAAAGTTTCTTCTGCCTTGTAAGTTGGCATGTTCACAGTTTCCAGGGATTAGGGCATGAACCTTGTGAGGGATCATTTTTCAGCACAGCATGAGACCCATACTCTTGATATCTTTAATATCATCCTTTGGTCCATTCATTTAAAACCAGTAAGGTACAAATCTCCAGCCAACATAAATCAGGCTCACTTAATACTCTGTCTGTTCCTGGGTGGTAAACATTTCCATTTTCACCTCAAAGTCAGGGTCTTCTAATGATGAACCAGGAGATGCCTCCTTCCCAGCATCTCATCCTACCACCACAGATGCAACCCTCGTGTGTGCCCCAGAGCCTAGCATAATGCTGAAGAAAAGCTCCTGGTAAAAAAATCAATTTTTCAAAAAAATAAAAAATTAAAAATAAATTTAAAAAATAAAAAATCAAATTTTCTTAATTTTTTAAATTGAAATTCAATTTAGTTAGTATATTCAGTATTATTACTTTCAGGGGTAGAATCCAGTGATTCATCAGTTGCATATAGCACCCAGGGTTCATTACATTGTGTGCTCTCCTTAAAGCCCATCCCCCAATTACCCCATCTCCAACCCACAGCCCCTCAAGCAACCCCCAGTTTGTTTCCTGGAGTTAAGAGAGTCTTAGAGTTTTCTCCCTGATTTCGTCTTATTTTACTTACCCTTCTTTTCCCCTATATTCATCTGTTTTGTTTTTTAAAACTCCGCACTTGAGTGAATGAAATCATATGGTATTAGTCTTTATCTGACTGACTTATTTTGCTTAGCATAAATAACCCTCTAGTTCCATACATGTCATTGCAAATGGTACGATTTCATTCTTTTTGATGGCTGAGTAACATTCCTATGGGGGGGAGGTGTATACCACATCTTCTTTGTCCGTTCGTCTGTCGCTGGACATCTCAGCTCTTTCCATAATTTGGCTGTTGTGGACATTAGGATGCAGGTACCCCTTCAAATTGCTACATTTGTATCCTCTGGATAAACACCTAGGAGTGCAATTGCTGGGTTGTAGGGTAGCTCTATTTTTTTAACTTTTTAAGAACCTCCGTAGTGTTTTCTGGAGTAGCTGTACCAGTTTGCCTTCCCACCAAGAGTCTAAGAGAGCTTCCCTTTCCCCCGACCCTCACCAACATCTGCTGTTTCCTGAGTTGCTAATCTTTGCCATTCTGACAGGTGTAAGGTGGTATTAAAAATAAAATATTTTTTAGATGACAAGAACAAAAAGAAATCTCAGACTATAAACAGCTATGAGAAAGAAAACAAACAAATAAGTAAATAGCCGCCAAAGGTAGGGCAACCACGGGGTAAGAGTACAACATTGTTTGGGCTCTGCTTTAACTGGAGGGATAGAGGACAAAACTGAGCTCCTGAGCTGCTGTCTTCCAGTGAGCAATTTTTGTACAGCTCAAAGTGACCGATGAAAAGGCAAGAAGACAAATTCAGTACGTTCTATAGGTCATTTCACAGACATGGAAACACCTCCCTATTTATAACCCTTCAATGTCACCTGGTTCCCCTCTACCCCTAGGATTCTCCACACAAACACCCAAACATGTGTTTATAAAAAAATAAATAAATAAACTTTCCAAATATCCAAAGTAGTGCTTTCCAGTCCTTAACAATATTTTCAGGAAAGAGCTTCTGAACATGGATTCCGGTGCTTTGCCAATGCTTCAGAATGCAGTGCGGCAACCCCTTCCAACATCTTGGAGGAGCTACTTCCGTCCTGCTGTGCAGTTTAACACATGTGATGCAGAATAATTAACAGAAACTAGTTTCCACATTCTGCAGGGAGCAAACCTCGAAAGTTGATGCAACTTATTTTTAACTCCTATATGAAATTATTTCCATAAGAGGGACTTGGGGGTATCTAAAATGACCAAGATGTTTCTGAACCACTTCTGGTTATGCCTTGTTTCAAGATGTCAGAGTATGGCTAAAATAAAAATGAAAAAGACTGCCTTTATAAGGAGGTACATGTTATCAAACCTCCTGGGAGGCTGTCTCCTTATTTCTCTATTCTAACTGTTGCATCATTAAAGGAAACATTATTGCAACTAGCCGCATGCGCATTTCCTGAGCCACTGCTCTGGCCATCTTCCTCAATTTTAATGCATTGATGGCCATCATTATTCTTTCTTCATGGGATTTCAGCAAAAATTCAGCCCTTGTGACAATATTCACGTCAGAGCTAATGTGACTTAATTTTCCAAGTCAGCTTCATAAGGCAAAGTAACAAGGGTTTTATTAAAATTAGATAATAAAATTAGCCCATTTAACTACTAACTGTGCGCTTTCATCACAGGATTAAATACATTTGTTATACTGAAGTCCTATACTTTATACCAAGGTAAAGTCAACCATAAAAATTCTGGACTCCTTTTTTCAACATGCTAGACAGAACTTTAAGGTTAGCACTTGGCATGTAGCCTAAAATATAAACTGTTTTTTAACTTTTTAAAAAAATTTTATTTTCTTTTTTCGGTGTTCCAAGATTCATTGTTTATGCCCCACACCCAGTGCTCATTGCAATAGGTGCCCTCCACCAGGCTCACCCATCCCCCCACCCCCTCCCCTCCAAGACCATCAGTTTGTTTCTGAGTCCAAAGTCTCCCATGTTTCTTTTCTCTTGAGGTGACATTTATATTTTATATAGACTCAGAGTAGGAAGCTGGAAGATTGGAAACATTATTTTAAAAGGTATCCTTTGGCTTCTAGAGAAAGAGGTCTTTAAAGTTCATTGGGGTAAATCAAGGTGTCCAAAGTTATAATCTTATTTTTGGAGGGGGGGAAGGGAGTTAGGCAATGAAAAGTAAAAAGATGTGTACCAATTCCAGGTGCTCTTACTTCTAGAACTTTGATCTCACACTAGTTGAGCCGGCTGGTCTGTAAGCCTAAGAAATTACAACAGGATCAAATGCACCATAAGAAGCTGACTTTATAAATGGAATAACCCCTCAGAAACATGTCTTACCAGCTGAGTTCTATGTTGCCCAGGTTTACTTCATCACTAATCTGGAAATCCTCACATGAGCTCAGTCCCAGAGCCAAATATAAAGGATTAAAGTTTCATTAGGGGAATATCTGAATGAATATTTGACTCCCCAACTCACCTCTCCCCATCCCAGAATTCTTTCAGTCTTTCTAATCAATCACCCAGACTCTTTGGAGACTGGCTCAGCCCTAAAGAGTTTCACTAGGAAGGGGAGAAGTTATCTTCGTCACTGCTAGATTGATCAGTCAGGGAGTAAGTAGTGATTTTCTGAAAAATTTTCAAGTCTAAATTCTCAGAGAACACAAACCAAACAAACAGGATGTTTTTACCCATTCCTTACTGGAAACCATTAAGCGTATTTCAGTGGTATACAACTGCCATTCTGGGAAAGATCAAAGCCCAGGTGGCCCAGTTCACCTCCCCCTCCTCTCCAGAGACCAGGATATTGTGAAAAGACCCTTTCTGATTCCCAAGAAAAGCATTTTCTACCTGCTACAGTGTGCCATCTAAAACGGCTGGGTGTTTTAGGAAACAGTAACAAATTGTCAAGGTTGCTACATGTCTTTAAAATTAAGGGATGATTTATTTTTTTCTCTCTCTTAACTAAGACAATTAATTGTTAATATAACAGAAACTCAGCAGTAGATGCAAATGGCATAATCCCTGAATAGAATATGAAGAGAAAAAAAAAAAGTTGGAGGGTTTTTTGTTGTTTCATTTTGTAGCTCAATTACAAGAGTTTGTGTTCAAGAAATTCCGATGCTTCTCATTCCTGTGTGTCCCTGATTATAAGACTCAAAAGTCTGAGTTCAACTTATTAGGCAGAGAAAAACTGAAAATAAAAGGCTTATTTCTCCCTGTTAAAAATAAGGGAAGAGATATCCCCCTTGGAGCATTTTTTTTTAAATAAACACATAATTATAAATTATCTCTGCCCTTTGAGACATAGGTAAATGTTTTTCACTTTTGTGTTTGTTTTGTTTTGTTTTGTTTGAACTATCTTGCCAATTTATAACCCAGGAATGTCTTTCTCAAGGACCTGGGAGCCATCCTTTTGACTCTCCCAGTCTCTGTGGGAGGGTAGGAGCCTCACTCATGGTGCCTTGCTCCAAGTTATTAAAACTACCTCCTGTCATAAGGATATGAGAAATTTTTTTTTCTTTTTTATAAAGCCAATTAGCTACACAGATGGTCAACTCAATTACCAGGTAAATTTAGGATGAACTATGTGTGACAAATGTGCCATCATGTCTTCTGACTTGAGGACCAGTTGCTGTTTATCTTGAGACTGTGTTCAAGGAATGTTCTTGGCTTTAAAATCCGCTTGGCTTGGCTATATAAGGGGGTGACATTTCTGTCTTTTTTTTTTTTAAGATTTTATTACTTTATTTGACAGAGACACAGCAAGAGAGGGAATACAAGCAAAGGTAGTGGGAGAGGCAGAAGCAGGCTTCCCACTGAGCAGGGAGTCTGATGCGGGGCTGGATCCCGGGATCATGACCTGAACGGAAGGCAGATGCTTAAGGACTGAGCCACCCAGGCGCCCCTAAAATTTCTGTCTTTGCAGTTTCTCAGCAATTGATGTGATAATTATCACGTTCTGGTTTAATACTTACTGGGTAACAAGCAGTTTTTCTGTTTCTACTGCCTTTGTGGGGAGTTTTTCTCAATTCAGAGAAAATTTGGGGTTTTCAATTATTTTTCTCCAATGTTAAGCCTTTTATCCCCCAATCCTAATCTAAACCCTTCAGATTTATACACCTGGAATATAAACCATAAATCTCAGGAAAAAAACACATTTCTTTTTACATTTTCCTTTAGTTTTTGCTTCCTTTAACCCAAGACATTCCTTCCTATTAGTCATACAAAACTGAGAAGTACTGCAAAATAAAGCCTGTGTGGCTGCATTTCTTTTAGTTGGGGTATTGGTATAAGCAAGTTAGGGAAAGAGAGAACCAGTGGGTGGCTGTTGTTTATGTTGGGGGACAGAGGAGGGCAATGGTCCCTGCCAGCTCCTTTTCTCCTGAAGTGGTCTCTGTCTCTTGAGGGCAGGCTCTGAGACAAAATCACTCTCCCTCCTGTCTGTCCCTGGTATTTTTCAAACTGCTGGTTCTGTGCTGTCTCTTTAGGGGCAGATACTCCGCTTCCTAATGCCCTTAGGGCTCTCCCAAAGCTGAGTGTGCCAACTTTTTTTTAAATTTCAGACTTCAAGTCCCACTTGTTATAAAAATTCACCATGTTTGGCTCCTCTCATTTTCAAAGGCAAACATGGGGATTCATCTGCCCCATTCGTGGGCTCCCTGGCGTGAAAGTCTTTTCTGCTCTTCTCTGGGCTGTCTCCCTCCCCACCACAGATGGCCATGGTCTGCTTCCTCCCAGATCGCATCTTTGCCCTTCCTATCTTCTTCATTGTAGTTCAGTGTAGTCTCTTCTCTAGCATCTGGTTGTGGAGTTTGTTCCGTGAGTCTTCATGTTGTTGTCTGGGCTATTTACACTGATGTGAGTGTTACCTAGTTGTTATCCAGTTGTTTCTATAGGATGGAGGAAAGCTTAGGGTCCTCCTACTCTGCCATCTTCTCAACCAACACCAGCTAGGAATGCTTTATCCCCTCTAAGAAGCTGAATTCCTCAAGTCCTTCTGTCTTCTTAAGCAGGAAAAAACAAAACAAAACAACAAAATTACAGCACATGTAACAGGTGAATATTTCAGGTAATAAGATAAATGCTGCTCATTAGAATAATTACCTCAGTGGCCATATTTTCTGGAAAGCAACATGAAGTCACTTGAGAAATACTCCCTAAAACTTGCCACGGAACACTACTTGCCCTTTTATTTTGGGTTCCTATGGAATTGGTCTCCCTTATCTCTCTCTTTTTTTTAATATTTTATTTATTTACTTGACAGAGAGAAACACAGCCAGAGAGGGAACACAAGCAGGGGGAGTGAGAGAGGGAGAAGCAGGCTTCCTGCTGATCAGGGAGCCCGATATGGGACTCAATCCCAGGTCTCCAGGATCATGACCTGAGCTGAAGGCAGTCGCCCAACCAACCGAGCCACCCAGGCGCCCCTCCCTTATTTTCTGAAGTGACCATAGTCCCTGAGTGTTATAGAGTGCTACACGGACCCTTCGTCATCATGTACTATACTGGGTTATATGTGTCTTTCTTACTTAATATTCAAGGATTTTGACTCAGGCTTCAAATTATTAGCTTGAATTAAAGAAAAGTCTATTTTGTGTTTGCTAAGCTTTCAGGGACCATTATGTTTTTATAAACCATGCAACCAATTCATCATAGTTTTACTGTCCTTCCCCGTCTGTGCAGCAAATAGAACACAAAATTTGCTTTTAATCCTGACAAGAATAGATATCAACTGCAAATATTATTTATATACCCTTCCTCTTGGAAGAAGAATACGCTTTTATTTTGAAAATAATGGTATCAGATGCCACTCCTAATGGAATAAGATGTCAACTTTCAGTTAATATTTGACATCAGGAAGCATTTTTACCTGAATTTTCAGAGCTAATTTTAATATGTTGGTATTTTTAATATTTTAGCAAATATATATGCTCAAAGATTTGTTAGTGCTTTACATCTAAACACCTCTTCAGTCTTTAGTTTCAGAATTGGAACATTTCCTGTATAAGTGATCTTTCTCTCATCTGTAATTCATGATTTCCATCCCAGGAGAGGTGTTCTGAATTCATGATCAGCATCCCAAATACACATGCATGCACTGAGTGAGGAACAGAGCAGCCTCGTAGGGGAATGGTAGACTCTGGAGATTCGCACTCAGCAGGCTGTGGCTGAAGTCATACACTAGATGCTCACCACGCCCCAGGGCTGCGTCACCAGGGAGAAGGGAATACCATGCCTCCCTCCATAGTCCCACTCTTCTCTGCCCAGTATTGCAAAATAGGCTGCCCAGTAGATCTGGCCTAAGAAGAATGCCTAAAAATTGTACACATAATTCAGCATAAAAGTCCTAAATATTATAGGACCAATTTTCAGTCAGTCCAACAAAGGGCCATAGTTGAAATGATTCTGTTTGGGAGCTTCTACTCTAGATTATAAACTTTTAAGGCCAAAGATATTCTCTCTTTCACATGATATCTCCATGGCCTCTCAAATATGCCTGGTTACCTTGTATAAGGCCTGGGAGACTTACTGCCTCCCTCATGTACTCTAAACCTTCTCGAACACCATCCTCTGTCCTTCAGGCAGGCCAGAGACTCTTTGCTCTTTTCTGCACCTGCTTAGGTATCCATAAAGATTTCCTCTTACAGTGGCTTATCTTCTTGCTTTCTCATCCACCCAAGTTTCTCAGGCCTGTCAATGTTGTGGTAAAAGATGAAGATAGAGGCTTAATCTGTCTTCTGTCCTCTGGACTTGTTCCCTGCAAGTCAGGCCAAGGAAGGGATTTAGCAACCCCTGAACACGCTCTCTGCAGAAACATTCTGTGCTCTTCTGCTTGCAGCTCACAGAATCTTTGTGATGCTGTGGCCATTGGCCAAACTTCAGCAAAGTGTAAAAGAAAAATGATTGCATGATATAGAAATTCTTCAGGACATGTGTAGGATATGCATAATAAGCTGATGCTTACCAAATGCCTACTATGTACACGACTATTACAATTTCTTGTTCTGGATAGAATTAAAAAAAAAAAAACCTGAATTATTTAAAGTTCTTAGCTGTCAGGCATTTGATAGAAGAGGCTATATAAGTGGAAATTGAATTGGCACCCTTGACAAGTTGCCTTAAAGCGAGCCTTGCTTTCCAGGGTGGTTTCATTCAGATAGAGGATTTCACAACGGAGGGGGCGCTGCTGAGCTGAAGCTCACCATCAGACACCATGCTCCTGCCGCTGCACGGTCTCCAGGCTACCGGAGCCCTGTGGCTATGTACTTCCTACATATACTAGTTTCTCAGAACACAGAAATGCAGAATGTTGATAACAAAGAGTTGCTGGGAGCTCTACTGCAGGACTTGCAGAACGTTTCCCTGCCTCTCTCCTTGTTCTCCTGTTAGCAACCATACCCTTCCCCTGCACCACACAAGGTAAAACCTCTGTACCCCAAAGGGAATTAGTAAACAGCTATGTAGAAGGACCCCACACACTTTCATAAACAAATGAGTTCAGGGGCAGGGCAAGATATTTCTTGTTCGAATAGACCCTCATGTGATATAAGAGGACAGAGCAGCCTCTCCCCAAGGTATCTCCCATCCTCCCTCCTGGTCAGAAAAATCATCCAAGTCATTTCTCATAGGAGGACTAGCTGCAGCAGATTCATTACGAGGGACGATAATGAGGGGATTGTTTTGTTCAATTCTCAATTGAAAAATGGGACTTTTCTGGTGTTAATCTGCTCAAGAAGGACTTCTAGAAATACAGCAAAGCCTTCAAGTGATATTTAAATTAACCTGCCTTTGCTTAAGTCAGAGTAGCAGACAGAGCTGAGAGCTATGGCCCCAGCTTGGAATCTGTTTCAGGAAGCCCCACACCCAACAACTACAGAAAGTACCACACATGCCCGGATGACCTCACTGGCACGCATAAGAGAAAAAGGATCCCAGAATGAAGCCAGACACAATTTCTGTATCCATACTGCTGGGGAATGTTCCCAGTGAGTGAGAGAACCAAGTCCCCAGGACCCTACAACTTGAGTGCTATTGGCGCAGAATGTGGACATAAGCTCTTGATAATGTTTAAAAAGAAAAATAACATAGCAGAAAAAAAATTTTTAAGCTATAAATCCTCAAAAGACTGAAAGTTTTAGTAAGCTCAGGATAGGGAAGTGTGACAAAAGATCAAGCTGCAAAATAAACAACTAAACCAAACAATCCCTTAGCTAGAAATTAGAAAGTGAGGAAAATCCCAGAAGTGCAAAAGAGAGCTCGAACTAAATATATGTCACAAAATCTTTGGGAGAAAAAAGCATATTTTTTTCCTGAAAAACTTTTGTATATTACCCTCAAATAAAAGCTTATTTATAATTTGCTTTCTAAATATACCAAACTATTACTTTATGACCAAACAAATTGTTAATCATAATCCAGCTAGCTAGACCAGGGGTTGGCAAACTGTTCCCGAAAAGGGCTGTGCAGTAAATATTTCAGGTTTTATAGGCATACTGTCTCTATTCAAGTCTATTATGACACAGTAGCAATCGTAGACATTTGTAAATAAATGGCATGGCTGTCTTCCAATAAAACTTTATTTACAAAAACAGATAACAGGCTGGTTTTGGCCCATGGGCTACTGTTGGTGGACCCTTGAGTTAGACAAAATAATTCAGACCTGTACACGTAATACCAAAAGTACTTTATATATTTAAATTTTTATAATATTCAGATCTGTCAAAATATCCTCACTTTCTCCTTTTTTATGTGAGTACAGCTGGCACAATGTTACATTAGTTTCAGGCATACAACATAGTGATTCAACAAGTTTATACATGATGCTCTGCTCACCACAAGTACAGCTACTATCTGTCACCATACAACGCTATTATATTATCACTGACTATATTCATTATGCTGTGCCTTTTATCCCTGTGAATTATTCATTCCATAACTAGAAGCCTATATCTCCTACTCTCCTTCACCCATTTTGCCCATCCTCCCACCCACCTCCCTCTGGCAACCATTAGTTTGTTCTCTGTATTTATACATAGGATTCTGCTTTTTGTGTCTATTTCATTTGTTTTAGATCCAAATATGACTAGAATCGTAAGGGTATTTGTCTTTCTCAGTCTGACTTCAATTAGCACAATACCCTCTAGGGCCATCCAGTTCTCACGACACAGTCTCATCCTTTTTTTTTTTTTAAGGGAACGTGCAAACATAGGCCTCCACTACCACAAATTATGCAGTCAAGTTTCCTACATTTGGGGAAATCTCAGGGGTCAGCACATCTGGAAAATAATGGCTAAGCCTCGCTCTGGGAAAACCACCTTTATGATCATGGTATCTCCCTTGCCAGGTACATAGTCATCCTTTTATTTTTTTAATGGCAACATTCCATTGTACATTTATAACACATCTTCCTTATCCAATCATCTATCCATGCACTCTCAGGTTGCTTCCCTATCTTGGCTATTGTAAGTAATACTGCAATAAACGTAGGGGTACGTATATCTTTTTCAATTAGTGTTTTTGTTTTCTTTGGGTAAATACCAGCTAGTGGAATTATTAGATGATATTGTACTCCTATTTTGAATTTTTTGAAGAACCTCCGTACTGTTTTCCATAGTGGCAGTAGTGGGAATTTACATTCCCACCAGTAGTATATCAGAGTTCCCTTTTCTCCACACCCTCACCAACACTTGTTATTTCTTATCTATTTGATTTAACCATTCCAACAGGTATAAAATAATATCTCATTGTGATTTTGATGGGCTTTTTCTGGTGATTAGTGGTATTAAGCCTGTTTTCACATGTCTGTTGGCCATCTATATGATGGAAGAATGGAAGAATTTCTATTCATGTCCTCTCTTTTTTAATCGGATTGTTTTTGGGTTTTTTGTTTTTTGTTTTTTGGGTTTTTTTGGTTTTGAGTTGTTTAAATTCTGTATATATTTTGTTTATTAACCCCTTATCAGATATATCATTTGTAAATATCTTCTTCAATTGAGTAGGTTGCCTTTTTGGTCTGTTGATAGTTTCCTTTGCCGTGAAAAGTTTTGTATATTTTGTTTTAGCCCAAATAGTTTATTTTTGCATTTCATCCCCTTACCTGAAGACACATATCTAGAAAAATGTTGCTGTAGCCAATTGGAGTAATTACTGCCTATGTTCTCTTGTAGGAGTTTTATGGTTTCAGAACTCCTATTTAGGTCTTTAATCCATTTTGAGTTTATATTGTGTATGGTGTTAGAAAGTGGTCTAGTTTCATTCTTTTATATGTAGCTGTCCAATTTTCCCAGAACGCTTTCCTGAAAAGACTGTCTTCTTTACCATTATATATTCTTCCATCCTTTGTAATAGATTAATTTCCCATATAATTGTACATTTATTTCTAGGCTCTCTATTCTGTTTCATTGATCTGTGTGTCTGTTTTTGTGCCAGTACCATACTGTTCTGATTACTGTACAGCTTTGTAGTACATCTTGAGCTCTAGCATTATGACATCTCCAGCTTTGTTTTTCTTTCTCAAGATTGCTTTGGCTCTTTAGGGTCTTTTATGATTCCATACAAATTTTAGGATTATTCCTTCTAGTGTGAAAAATGCTGTTAGTATTCTGATTGGGATTGCATTAAATCTGTAGATTGCTTTGGGTAGTGTGGACATTTACTTGTCCTTGCAATTCATGAAAATAGAATATCTTTCCATTTGTGTCATCTTCAATTTCTTTCATCAGTGTTTTATAGTTTTCAGAGCAGAGGTCTTTCACTTCTTTGGCTATATTATCCCTAGGTATTTTATTATTTTGATGGAACTGTAAATGGTGTTGTTTTCTTAATTTTTCTTTCTGCTACTTCATTAATAATATATAGAAATGCTACTGATTTCCATGTATTAATTTTGTATCCTACAACTTTATGAATTCATTTATTATTTCTAGAACTTGTTTTGGTGGAGTCTTTAGGATCTTCTATGTATAGTGTCATGTCATCTATAAATAGTGGCAGTTTAACTTCCTTACCATTATGAATGCCTTTGATTTCTTTTTCTGGTCTGACTGCTGTGGCTAGGACTTTCTGTGTTCAATAAAAGTAGTGAGAGTGGACATCTTGGTCTTATTCTTGATCTTAGAGGAAAAGCTCTCAGTTTTCACCAGTGGGTATAATGTTAGCTGTGTGTTTTTCATATAAGATCTTTATTATGTTGAGGTAGATTTCCTGCAAATCTACTTTGTTGAGATTTTATCATGAATTGGATGTTGAACTTTGTCAAATGCTTTTCTGCATCTATTGATAAGATCATATAATTTTTATCCTTTATTGATGTGATCCATCATTGCATTTTTGAAATTAATCTCACTTGATGATTGTGAATGATTCTTTCAATGTATTATTGAATGCAGTTTGCTAATATTTTGTTGAGGATTTTGACCTATGTTTATCAGGGATATTGGCCTGCAGTTTTGTTCTGTTCGGGGGGATTTTTTGGTGTTTTTTTGTTTTTGCAGTGTATTTTCTTTTTCAGTTCCTTTGTCTGCTATCAGAGTAATGCTGGCCTTGTAGAATATATTTGGGAGATTTCCTTACTCTTCTATTTTTTTGAAATACTTTGAGGAGAATAAGTATTAACTCTTCTTTAAATGCTAATGAATCCACGTGGTCCTGGACTTTTTTTTTTTTTTTTGGTAGTTTTTTGATAACTGATTTAATTCCATTATTAGTAACCATGGGTCTATTCAAGTTTCTGTTTCTTCCTCATTCACTTTGGGAGATGATACGTTTCTAAGAATGTATCCATTTCTTCTAGGTTGGCTAATTTGTTGGCATAAAATTTTTCCTAGTATTCTCTTATAATCCTTTGTATTTTTGTGGTATCAGTTATTCTCCTCTGTCATTTATGATTTTATTTATTTGGGTCCTTTCTCTTTTTCCTTGCTGAGTCTGGCTGAGGATTTATCAATTTTGTTTATCTTTTCAAAGAACCAACTCATGGTTTCATTGATCTATTTCTTTATTAGTATCCAAGTCATTTATCTGCTCTGATCTTTATTATTTTCTTCTTTCTACTTGCTTGGGTTTTTAATCTCTTTCTTTTCTTGTTCTTTTTTTTTTTCTTTAGTTTCTTTATGTGTAAGCTTAGTTTATTTGAGCTTTTTCTTGTTTCTTGAAGTAGGCCTGTATCACTATGTATTTCCCTCTTAGAACTGCTTTCACTGCATCCCAAAGAGCTGGGGCCATTGTGTTTTCATTTTCAATCATCTCCATGTATTTTTTTAAATTTCTTCTTGATTTCTTCATTGGGCCATTGGTAGTTTGTATCATGTTTATCCTCCATGTGTTTGTGTTTTGTCCAGTTTTTTTTCTTGTGATTGATATCTAATTTCATACCATTATAGTTGAAAAAGTTGCATGCCATGACTTCAGTCTTATTAAATTTCTAGAGACTTGGGTGCCTGGATGGTTCAGTCAGTTAAGCTTCTATCTTCAGCTCAAGTCATGATCTCAGGGTCTGGAATTGAGTCCTGCATTGGGCTCCCTGATCTGCAGGGAGTCTTCTGCTCCCTCTCCCTCTGCCCCTCCCTCTTGCTCATGCTGTCTGTCTCAAATAAATACATAAAATCTTAAAAAAAATAATAATAAAGGGGCACCTGGGTGGCTCAGTGGTTAACCCTCTGCCTTCAGCTCAGGTCATGATCCTGGAGTCCCGGGATTGAGCCCCGCATCGGGCTGCCTGCTCTGTGGGAAGCCTGCTTCTCCCTCTCTCACTCCCCCTTCTTGTGTTCCCTCTCTGGCTGTGTTTCTCTCTGTCAAATAAATAAAATCTAAATTTCTAGAGGCTTGTTTTTTGGCGTAATGTGTGATCTGGTCTGGTGAGTGCTCCATGTACACATGAAGAATGGGTATTCTGTTGTGTTTGAATGGCATGTTTTGAATATTATCTGTTATATCCATCTGATCTAAACATGTCATTCAAAGACATGGTTTCCTTGTTGATTTTCTAAATGGATGATCTGTCCATTAATGTAAGTGGGGTGTTAAAGCCCCCTATTCTTATGTATTGCCATCAGTTTCTCTCTTTACCTCCATTAATTTGCTTTATGTATTTAGGTGCTAGTGTTAGATGTATAGGTATTTACAATTGTTATATCCTCTTGTTGGATTGATCTCTTTTATCACTATGAAATGCCCTTCTTTGTCTCTGATTAGTCTTTGTTTTAAAGTCTATTTTATCTGATGTAAGTATTGCTACCCCAACTTTATTTTTTGCTTCTACTTTCAATGGTAAATATTTTTCCATTCTTTCACTTTTAGCCTGTGTCTTTAGGACTGAAGTGAGCCTCCTATAGGTTACATATAGATGGGCCTTATATTTTTACCCATTCCACAACTCTGTGTCTTTTGATTGGAGCATTTAGGCCATTTACATTAAAAGTATTTATAGATGTGTACTTATTTCCATTTAATTTTTTTGGTAGTTTTTGTAATTCTTCTCTGTTTTTTTTATTCTTTTGCTCACTTTCTTTGAGTTGGATGAATTTCTGTAGTGTTATGTTTGGCTTTCTTTTTCTTTATTTTTTTATATCAATTGTAGTTTTGGGTTTGTAGTTACCATGAGGTTTATATATATAACATCCTTAGTAAATAGAACTTTATATTAACTTGATGGTCATTAGTTATTTAAGTTAAAACATATTCTAAAAAGAAAAAAAAATGTTTTTACTACCTCCTTCACATTTTATGTATATGCTGTCATATTTTATTATTTTCTTCTATCTAGTTATGACTATTTTATACTTACAGAAATCCATTTAAAATTTCTTGTAAGGCTGGTTTACTGGCCATTATATCCTTTAACTTTCATTCATCTGGGAAACTATCTGTCCTTCAAACCTGAATGATAAGCTCATTGGGTATTCTTGGGGTTGGATTTTTCCTTTCAGCAGTTTGAGTATATCAGGCCACTTTATCTGGTTTTCAAAATTTCTGCTGAAAAATAAGCTGATAACCTTAAGTTATTAAGTAACTTTTTGCTCCTCTGTTGTTGCTTTTAATATTCTCTTTATTTTTAATCTTTGACATTATGTATCATAGTGTGGACCTCCTTGGGTTCATCTTGTTTGAAAGTCTGCTTTTTGGAATTGGACATCTATTTCCTTCACTAGTTTAGGGAAATTCTCAGCTATTATTTCTTAATACATACGTTATAAATACAAATTATATAAGCAAATTTTTTACCCCTTTCTCTCACAGGACTGCTACAGTGTCATGTTTGATGTTGTCCAAGATATTTCTCTATCTTCATTTTTTAAAATTCTTTTCTGTTTTTTGCTCCTCAGCTGTGTCTTTCCATTATCCTGACTTTCAGATCACTGAGACATTCTTCTGTATCCTCTAATCTACTGTTGGTTCCCTCTACTATGTTATTCTTTTCAGTTATTGTGTTCTTCAGCTCTGATTGGTTCTTTTTAGTATTTTCTATCTCTTTATTGAAGGTCTCATTAAGTTCTTCCACTTTTCTTTCCAACCCACTGTCTTTAAATTCTCATCAGGTATATTGCTTATCTCCATTTCATTTAGTTATTTTTCTGGGTTTTTTTTTTTTCATTTCTTTTGGAGCATATATCTGTCACATTTTGTCTATTTTTTTCTCTGTATTAGGCAAAACACTAATTCTCTTATATTTCAAAGAATGGTCTTCTGTTTGTCCATCCCTATATAGACTCTATGTGCTTTGTGACTTTTCCTGGCTGTGTGGATTGCAGATCTTGGGACTTTCCAGGTACTGGGGACATCAGGAAAGCTACAACTGAAGTCAGTGCAGACTAGGGTGCCCTAGAGTTCTATGTGCTGAATGTATGTTAGCAGAACAGGTGAAGCTGAAATAGGTACAGGTTGGGGTGTCCCAGGTTCTCTGTGGAGGAGGTGCCTTGGCAGGGTAGCTGAAGCTGATGCAGTGTGTGGGCTGGGAGGTCCTGGAGCTCTCTGTGTAGAGGGGTCCCTAGCAGGACAGCTGAACCTAAAGTGGTTGCTACCCGGGGGACCCAGTGCTCTACAAACAGAGGGTGCCTTGGTATGATAGCTAAAGTGGATATAAACTGGGGGATTCCAAGACTCTCCACACAGAGGGTTCCCTTAAAGAGTGACTGGAGCCAACATGGGCATAAACCAGGAGGTCTTAAGGCACTCTGTGCAAAGAGTACCTGGGAAGGACGGCAAACACTAAAATGAGCTCAGTCTAGTATGCACTGTGGGCTCTCCATATAAAATGTGTCCTGGCAGGACAGCTGAAGTGGTTGATAGCCGGGTTCTGGAGCTCGCACCACTGAGGGTGACCTGGAAGGACACCTGGATGCAAGCCATGGTAACCTAACATGCTCAGTGTAAGGGGTAACCTGCCAGGGTGGCTAAAACTGATGCCAGCATGGGCCTGGGGTTGGTTGGGCATGCCAAACAGGGTGCACCCAGGCAGGGAAACTGGACCCAAAACATGGCAACTGGGAGGTTCCAGAGTGCTCTACACCAGGGATCCCTTAGCAAGCCATCTGAGGCCTAGAGTGTTTCATTGTGCTTTGCATCTGTGTCGCATTATCACAAAGTCTAGGGGTATAGTGAGCACTAATCAAGGGTGTCCTGGTGTGCACCACCCTGTGTCCATGTTGAGAAGATGGCTGGGACATGTGTGGGCTAGGGCTCTAGGGCTCACTGAGACCACAGGCCTTTAGAATACCCAGACTGTGTACATTGGTCTCTGCTTGCAAGGTGAAGGAGGGAAGGGAGCACAGACCATGACAGTCCGCTCCTCCCACTCTTTGGCAGAGTTCTAGGGTTGACTCTTTTATATGTTAGTTGTTCTTTTAAACCATGAAGTCATGGTTTAAAGAAAACAAACCAAAAATTTTTTTTTTTCCTGTGCCACACCATGACTGGGGCTGGTGTGGGCTTGTGGACCCAGAACTCACTGAGGCAGCAAGCTGATTATGGCATCTGGACCCTGTTCTGGGCTTTAAAGTAGAAGAGGAATGTAAACCCTGTCCTAGGCAGAGTTCGAGTGCTGGCTCTTTTATATCCTAGTTGCTCTTTCAAACCGTGGTTGGTTTTCTGGAGGAATCTGTTCCACCTACCTCAGTACTACCCCCCGCCCACTGCCATTCACAGTGATATTTGCACCCACTTTGTCTTGCTTGCTGGCCTGTTGGCTTGAGGACTACAAAGAGTCGCCATCTTGGTAGGGGTGATAGACTATGATTGCCATGAGAAGTTAGAGCTGCTGCTATACCGTAGGGACAGATGTCTGATATCCAGGTAATCCACTGAAGTCTGAGTACTCCCTGCCCAGCGTTAACAGTAAATAGACAAGTACAGCAGTCACGGCATGAACAGGCATGGTGGCCAGAGGTTCAGTGATAAAGGTCTGGGTCACCTTCCTAAGTAAGCCATCTGGACCAGATGAGGTCCTAGCCAAAAAAAAGGTGAGGGGAATAGGTAGGGAGGTCAAGAGTATCAGTACATCCTGAAACCAACTGCCAGAGATTAGGTTTTTTGAGTACCCACCCCTTCTAAGTTTTCTCAGGGAAAGAGACTTATCAGGACCATAGAGGAGTTCTCATATAGGGTGACCTTACTATACTAAGCAAGTAGATACGAGCTGCACAAGGAGTAGACTTTAGTGGATACTGTAGGATGTCACCCAGATTCTTTCTTCAGAACCAATGCTCATTTTTCCAAATGTCTCACAGCTGAGTTTAGGAATTGCTATCAGTTCAAGGCAATAAGTGGTCTTAACCCAAAGTTACATCCTTTCTTTGAGGGCACTTGCCAAAAACTTTCCTGCTTAAAAAACATTTCCACTCAGAGTTCTTTCCCAGAGAACCCACCATAAACCAGCAAGCATCACGTTGTTGTAAGAAGTCCACAAGCTAAATTAGTGAAAAAGCTGTGCAAACTGTAAGGTGCAATATAAATTTAACAGGGAATTATAGTAGTAATTAGTATCATTAGTACTTCTCGGTCTCAGGATGTCTTCACCAGAGAGGTTAAGGGTCTTGCCATGCTTGTTCTCAACAAAGAAATTTTTAACAATATTAGTGAATACCATGTGACCTAATATTCTGAACTTGATCTCTAGAGCCAGACAAACCTTTCTCTCTTTTACTATAGTTATTTTATTAAATGATACTAGGGATTGTAGACTATGACATAATGCTTTTTATCTATGAACCAGCTTATGTTAGAATTAATGAAAAATCTAACTTAAATCTAATTACCCACGGATTTTTGTCGTGGATCACTTCTGTGTGTATGTTGTGTAAAAGAAATTGGTTAAGGTATTTCTAAAACTTGTTCACATGTAGAATCCGACTCTTCTGAATCATGTTAGACCCAGGGTCATGAATGTCCATGTTTTTCCATACTGTATCATTCAGTGACCATCAGTCTACTGAGAGCATGGACAGTGCAGTGTTTTGTAAGAAAACTCACAGAGAACAAGAGCCATGGGCTTTTCAGTTCTGTAGAGCTAGGCTATTTCAACTCCAACTTCAGGAACGATGGTAAATCAGTCTGATGTACCTTCTCTCTCACCATCTCCACAAGTTTGCTTCCTGGGGGTTAAAATCCCACTGCTGCCTCTGGTATTTTCTTCCTTATGCTTGGCGCATGCTCTGCAAGTTTTCATCCAGGCACTGATGTTTATGACCAAGGAGACAATGATAACTGTCATGACTGCTAGCTGGCTAGAGTAATTATAAAACTCCATCAGTTTGAAGATGCAGCATGATGTCTGAGAAGAGAAAACATAAAATAATGTTTGCTTCAGAATCAGTGAGATGTATAAGGAAATAGCTTTAAAGAAATTATTCCAATAAGATGACAGTACTTGCCTCATATACATGTTGTAAGGGCTGAATAAGATAGTCCAGAGGGCCTGGTTAGGATGTCTGGCATATAGTTAGTGAACATTTAATAAGTGATAATTACTATGACTTGTTATGATTATTAGTTAACCTCAGCTGAAGGATGCTTGTTCATCAGTCACTTGTATTACTACGCTCAGGATTAGTAGGTGAAAAGTGTTACCTACTGGCAGATTTTTCTCTCTCATCTGCCTGAACAGAAGCATGCTTATGAGTTCTCAAAACCATTCTCTCATTTGGTTTTCTCTTTTATCTCTAGTATAAGCTCCCTCTCCTACCAGGCCTGAAATTCTTACCATTCTAAGGAAAACAATGAAAATAAAGGGACAGAGTCTAGGAAACCAACACCCCCACACACACAATACACAGAGGTGCTCGTCAAAGCTCTCTCAATATTAACCAAGATTAATATTCACACAGGGTATTGAGTAAAAATCAAAATAGGAATATATGTTTTTCTGGGATCTGAATTTAAATTTCTGGGCCATTACACAAAGTTTTTGTACCAAAGACAGATCCTCAGTGAATATTCAAATCATCATAGTATAGGGCCCCATTACTGATTTAAAAAATATAGTTACCCAATATGTAAACATTCCAAAGAAGAGGAGGAAAATCCCTCGCAAGTGCTGTTTCAACTCTATGGCCCCCTCCGTGACCACTGATTTTTATATTACTTATAGAAACCAGAAAAATGTGAGTTTTATTCTCTTTGATTATCCTATCACTCCAAAACCTCTTTCTTCCTTAGGCACTTCCTATCCTTCCTTTTAAAAACTGAAAACCTTCTAGCAATCATTTTCAAACACTTCAATTTTACTAATAATGAGGGAATCAGATCAGGAAAGACAAACACTGAGAAACATGCATAAAGTGAGGAAATACTATCTCTTTCCAGACTCAAAACAAATAGGACTTTGTAGGTGACCATATACTAAACAATGGATGGAATATCAGATTAACTTGCCATATATAGGGTTTCACTTGTTGTCATTTGCAGGTTTCATGTCATGATTATGCATATGAGCTGTGATTACAAAATACTAAGATTCCATAAAATATGCATGAAAATAACAAATGTGCACCTATATATGTATACATACATATAACATACACACACACACACAACACACACCCATTAGCTTGGATCCTAATCCTACCTGTGCTTATTACCAAAATGGTGTAAGACATGGTAGCAGAGTTGCTTCCTCTCCTTAATCCTGTCGCCTATCCTATCCAGCAGGAGAAAATACACCGTGAAACTCCTGAGCTATCAGAGAACCATCTATCCTCTTCCTGTTGCCATATTCTGTTCTATTTCTGCACACAATTAGAAAGAAAGTCATGGGTTGGAAAGTGTCAGAAGTAGTTTGGTTGATACTTGAGATTCACCAAGTCTATAATATTAGAGACTGAGTAGAAGTCCCAATCAGTGCCTGATTGATGCTGGAAACAGCCTGACAAGACCTACAATACTCATTATATGCTCTACGAATTACTTTGCCTGACCAAACTCCACATGCAGTGTCGGGGCCTGGCTGAGGGAACAGGCTCAAGCTTACAGAACCAGCTCTGCAAACAGGCCACTCAAGAAATTGGCTCAGCAGTAATAGATGACTGAAATTAGACTGAAGGGCTGGACTTCAAATTCTCGGAGAGGGAAAATGAAACTGGAATTACCCAGTTAGTCTGAAAGAAAAAGGACGGGAGGAAACCCGTGAATTATGATATGACTCACAGAGAAGCACATTAGTCAGGAGGGTGACACAGGACAGGTTCAGTCCCAAAACTGTAAGAGCACAACCCTGGCCTGAGAAGGAAAGGGGTTATTTTAAGGGCAGAAGCTGCCAGTAGAGCCAGATGGTGATTAGCATGCTAGATGGAAAAGGGGGAAATCAGGCAGAGCTTTGAGGGAATTTGAAATTACTTCCATTACAGAGTGCCCATTTCTCTTGCTGGCCGTGACTTAATACGGGTTTGATCCATTCATTTAGACTCAGATTTAGAAACTTAGATTTGGGTAAGGTCACCAAGAGAGAACTATGAGGAAATGGGGCCATCTTATTGCAATTCTCTAAAAGTTACACAAAAATGATAATAAATGAATTTAAGCCATTTCCTCAGATTGCTTTGGCCATAAAGGATATCAGGCTGTCCCCATGAGTTGTTGCTTTAAAGCATGTTGCTCATATAATACTATATTTAATCACCACATGTGATTCTTTTAAGACAAGCCTTCTTTTAAAGGAACACTCCTCATCTCCCTAGACATCCTTAAAGGAGAGTTTTATCCAAGCTCCAGTTTGCACTTTCCCAGCCTTATCTGTCTGTGTGAAGAGTTAATGATAGGGTGTTCTTTCTGAGTGTCTCCACAGGACTTCATCATGCTGTTCCCAGCATCAGCGCAGTGGGGCATAGTCTGCAGTAATTAATAGTTCCACATCCCAGGGCAAGAGGAAGGGCCACAGTTATTGGTGGCTCCATCATCTTGATCCTCATTTTCCTGCATGTCCAGTATCTAAACAAGGGTTTCAAATGGGTTTGAAAGAAATGTAGCAACAAAAGGTCCACTGTAGTTATTTTGGGTAGATGATAAAGCCCCCCAAGTGGGGAATCAGGAGAGGGGTTGGCAGCTTTCAGAGTCCATGTTAAGTGCTGCTTCTATGCCCATTAGTACTGTAGATGCACAAAAGGAGGAAAGCCCCATCCTGCCCTGTGGGGCTAAGAAGGGCATTTGAAGGGTCATTGGGAGAAAACCTTAGAGAAAGAGAAGAACACCTCTCAGAAAGCAGTAAGTACTCCTTTTAAAGAAAAGGACTAACAAGCCGTAAGGCAGAGTCCTGGAGAAGACATACGTGGGGGACATGGGCTCACCATGACACAGTTAGGAGAGTTGGGAATGGTGGCAGAAGGAGACCTCATGCTCCATTGACAGAAGGCTTCCTCTCGGCCAGGCCAATAGTTGTCCACAGTGTTATGGAATGCTCACTTTCTTCAGAGATGGTGTCCATGAAAAGGTGTGTGTGTGCGTGTTGACAATGAATACAGAGAGTGCTCAGTTCCTACAGGGGCCAGGCAAAATGTCTGTGCCCCAAACAAGCCCACCAGCCTCTATTTTGTAACCTTAGGAGTTTCATTCTTTGGGACTCCCTACAGATAAAAGATATGCATAGAAAAGATAGATTAAATAGGGAAAGAAAAAACACAAACAGTTGGTATCATAGTGAGTATGTCACCTGTTTCCCCAGTCCACAAAGGCTTGGGCATATTGATTGAAATGTTTGTTAGCTGCCTTATTAGATAAGGCCTGACGTCTCTGTGACTTAACACAATGAAACGACATAAAATAAAAACAACCCAATTATTTCTTCGCTCACCTGACAGTTCAATTTGGTGCTCTGTGTGTGGGAAGAAGGCAGGGAATGGAAGGGTGGAGAGCACTCACAGAATTCTTCTTAAGGGCCTGCTGCTGTCTTTGCCACATGACTCTAAGTTGCTCTGAGAAGATGGACTAAAAGCTTGTCTTGATTCAACCAGCCAGAAAGGGAAGGGGAATTGATCTTGAGGTTTCTAAAGGCAGAAGTGATACACAGTACTTCCATCAGTTTTCTCGTGGCTAGAATTCCATCCTACGACTGTACCTAAATGCAAGTAAGAATGGAAAATGTTCATTGTATCTCAAAAAATAATAACAATAAGGAAACTGGTTTGAAGAAAAAAATATATCTTCCACTATTAGGGATTAAAATGGAGCTATTTTAGCAGAGCAACCTGGGTTTTCTCTCACTCTTGCCCCTATCTGCCGCTGTGAGTGTTCTTACCCATTTATTTGTCAGAGCTTTGCCTTTCCTTAATTAATCACAATATAATTATCTAAATTTTTACTTTTGAAGATGAAGTCTACTGTGCTCTGACATCTCTTCTTTCATGCTCTTAATTATGATTTAAAGTTTCCTACGAATATTCAGGCTTCCTTTGCTCCAAACCGTGACATCCTGACTCTGTCAAGTTTTCCAGTCCTGGGCCACGGATGACAAGCATATGGCACCTCATGGTCACCCTAGCACAGTATCAGATCAGGTGCTCTGGACTTACTCATGAATACGTCATTGACCTGAGGCTAATTTTTCACTGTCGCTTGAAGCCATAGAGGTAGAAGCTTTAGGCGATTCGTCCCATGGCATTAGCTTTGCTCTATGGTCGTCTGTTTTATCCATCCAAAGTTCACAGTGTTACTTTCCAGAGTTGATGCTATAGAGCTGCCTAGAACTATGGCCTCTCAAGACTGAGACACTCTGAATCCCCTGTTGCTAGGAATGGTGGGCTCATACCTGTGCCCTTGCTATGAGGATTATGAATGAGGATTCAGCATGAATGTAACAATAGCTTACCTTGACAACATCTTGATTCCTCTGCCACTCAGTTCAGTTTATATGAGTTGATGGATAAATGTGTGTGTACATACAATGTATTGATTATTTCCTGTAGCCAGGCACCATTCTAAATGGTTTTCTTATATTAACTCCCTTAATATTCAAAACAGTGCTGTGAATACAGTACTATTATCCCTATTTTTGAATAAGGAAACCATTAATTACCCATATCATAAAGCAGTAATTGAGAGAGTCAGGATTTAAACATACCCAAAAGACTCATACAATCATGTAAGAACATTGAGGGGGCCAGACTAAGGGCAAAGAGAATGTACTGCTTCGTACGGGGCAGCATCTTAGCTTTTGGATGATTAAAAGTTCTGTACATCTCTTTATTTCTGCCTTGTCCTCTACATCCTCAAAGGAATCTCACCCTGGACAGGCAGAGCTTCCCATTAATGTAAAATTATGCATTTCACTTCTGAAGCCCATAGCACTAATCCTACCCCCCTGCTGATGGTTTATGAATTGCCCTGCTGTGCAATGCTTGCCCCTGGAACACGAGAAAACGTCTCTGGGGCTTCTAGGAAAGGATTCGTTGATAATGAAAAGACACAAATGAAGAAAAGGAGTCTTTTTGTCTGGATGTTGTTTTGTGATATGGAAACCAGGACAGCAAGGAGCAACCTCTGATCATAAGGAATGACAGCTTCAAGATAAATCCAACAGGCTGAAGAGGGCAGAGAGGAAAGGCAGAAAGAATGCGGGCACCTGGCAACTTCTTTAGTTTCTAACTTAACCAACTATAGACTTATTTCACATAAGATGAAGTCTGCAGGTATGATAATAGTTATGTGTTCTTTTAATCAGAGTCCAGGCTGATGCTAGAGGAGTTGCTAGTAGCCAAAAGCATTCTAACTGTACAAAGACTGTAAAGTTAAAAGAATAATGAGGATATTTAAAGATTAGTAAAATGAACAAATATTTTCAAAAAGATGCAGTAATAAATAGAAGAAAAGAATGAGTTGGGAATGAAAATTAATAGAAAAGAATAAGAAAGCAGGATACATGTGAGAGAGAAAGAAAAACGTCAAATATAACAGAATTAAAGAGTGCAGTGAATTTTGCAAATCTTTATAGAATACTGAAACTGGCCCATCACCAAATCAAATTGCATAAGAGAAAGAAATGTATTTCTAAGATCCTTCAGTCATTTACATACCTTTATAATCTCGATCCCTCAAGAAGTATTCTGCTTAAATTTATAGAATATGTTTTGTATACTAATAATGTTATATTTATTGTCTCACTTGGTATTGTTTGCCTCACTTTCTAAGAGAGATCACTGTGGCTTAGAGAGGCCTTAGTTAATGTGGCTGTGACTCTGATCTGCTCTTAACAGAAACCCAACTTGAACATAAAAGGACTTATAATAGATTTCCTTATCTCAAAGAGAAATTGTCCTATAAAGGAGATGTGAATACAAACCCTTAGTACTACATAATGCAATTATAAAATAAAGATAACAAAAGGAAACTTTTAGAAGTAGTGGAGAGGCAGTAATCACTCCGATCTTAATATCCCATTGGTTAAGTAGGGTAGAGATGATCTGCCTGCACCAAGGCTGAAGTGCCCATACTGAGGGGGGGCTGCTCCCATACTGCTTTACAAAGCATCATGACCAGTGGTCAGGAATTGTCTATGTAACTAGGTAACATTGGAAGATTCAGGTCACAGAAATGGTCTTATTAGCAAGGGAAAGACTCAGAGTTCTGTGGCTAATATGGGCATGCTCTGCTGTTGTGCTAACTCAGTCAGCTTTCAGCTGTGCTGTCAAAATGGGGGAATAAATGCCTCTCTAGAACCATCCAGATTTATCTCTTGACAGAAATGTAGGTGGGCACTGGGAATGAAATAGAAGTGGGTCTCTATTCTATCCATCATCTATGTTACTCTATCTGGGCCTAGTTCACAACAGATGTGTACCTTTTACATCTCCATTCATACAGCAAGAAACATGGCTACCCACAGTTCCTGAGCATACATGTTATTGTCCAGCCACCTAGAGAAGGGCTGAACCTACTGTAAATATCTGAAAGAATTCATGGGCCCAGGAGAGCATCTACTGATCTAGTGAACTATGGTAAAGAAACTAGATAATATCAAATGTATAAGGAGCTTCTATTATAATTTTGCAGCCAGGTGCTAGGCAAATAATCCAATATGCTTCTACTACAGAGAGACTGAGTAATTTGCTAGTGGTTGTAAATGTTAACATCCAGGTCTGAACTTTGGTCTTAGAACTCAAAACTCTGTGATCCTCACAGGGTTACAAAGATGAATGAATGAACATGGAAACACCAGAGGGTACTAATTAATTTGTTCCCATCAATCTAGTAGATTTTTGGATCTAAATCAAAAAAGAAAAAAGAAAAAACATTTAAAAAGAAAAGAAGAGGAACTGAGGGATGACTGAGTAGCTGCTGACCAACCAAAGATTGATGGCAAGAGAGCTATCTGGGCTAGGGAAAGAGAGAAGTGCTGCCCACCACTGCTTGTGTTCTTGGAATTGTCTTCTAAAGATCCCTGCCACTCCAGTGCACATTCTAAGATTATGAAATAAATCTTCACATATACCCTAGATGTTTTTCAGACTGTTATTTCTGAGTTCAGTCCTGGGCTGAGTTATTATGCAGACTCTATAGTGGGAACTGTGTGGGCAGAGACTTGGTTTCCTATTGCCCACTAGTTCCCCCAGAGTTAGGTCCACTGATTTTTAATGTGCCAAAATTCAGCCTTGTTCCTAAAGTTAAAACCCACTAGTTCTCAAAGACAAGTGTTATGGAGAGTCATCTTCTCCAAGCAGGTCTGTGATGCCTAGTGTGGGAACTAATCCTCTCAAACTTCCATGCTTGTGGTGTCCCTCTTGATTATGGTTAATTTCACCAGGGGTATGGTTCCCAATCACTTTTCTGCCCCCCCCCCACCTTTTTCACTGTGACTTCATCTTTACCATTACCTGTAGGTCTGTTCTGTCAATCTTTGGGTCATTTTCAGAGTTATTTGTACAAATGTTGTTTTTATCTCAGGGTGTCCATGGGACAAGGTAAGCTCAGGATCCTTTTCTGCCATCCTTCTGACCCTCACAAATTTCAAAAACTATTTTTACTAATAGATAATGTCTGTTAAAAATAAAATGTGTTTTCCATTATTGCCAATAATTTTACTGAGAGCTATTATGAACATCTTTGTGAACAAAGCCTTTTCCAGATTTAAGATCATTCCCTTAGGATGGATCTCCATTGGTAGAATAAGCCTGTTGTAGGCTATATTTGTTTGCTGGGTTTCAATGAATATGTCATCCCAGTATTCACACCCATTGGTGGTTCATTGTGCTTAAATCTCTTAGGGCCCTGTGACTCACTTTAATTAATGGAATACGGCAGAAATGCCACTGCCAGTTCCAGACCCAACCCTTAAGAAAACATGGCACCTTCTGCTTTCATATTCTTGTGAGTAGTTTGAGTGCCCCTGAGGTTGCCATGCTGTGAGAAGCCTAACGTAGCCATATGGAGAGGCCAGGGGAGGAAAATCTAAGCTCTGGGGCAGCAGCTCAGTTGAGCTCTCACTTGTAACCAGCATCAGTGTGCCAACTTGTGATTGGGCCCAGCCCTCACTTGAGGTCTTTCCGTCTGACCCATGTAGGGCAGAGATGAGAAATCCCTGCCATCCTCTGATCCAATTACAGAATTGAAAAAAAATAGTTATTGTTTTTTGTTATGTGGAATAACTGAACATTTTTTAATTTCTAAAAAAAGTTCATAATTTAAAAGTATATGCTTTCATACACTTAAAATTCATATACTAGAAAACTTTTTTCCAGAAACCCTGAATAGTGTATGCTTAATCTCAGTGTGGAGGAGATTATTGAAAATAAAGGCAAAGCATACCAAGGCAATATAATCAACAAGATTTAAGCAATGAATGTAGGGATCACAGATGATACAGCTTGAATAATTATCATATTCTGTTTTTCAAAGTAATGATTAGATGCTTATAAAATGATAGGAACATCATTTAAGCAAACAGTTTGTTAAACATTTTTAATATGTGTTGCTAGGTAATAACCCCCACACACAAAAAAGTTAAGGTAGCTATTTCAACAAATCCTCACATACACTGATTTTAACTCTTTTAAAAATACTTGTAGGACTTCTGGGAAGATACAGAGTAGGAGGATCCCAAGCTCACCTTGACCTACAGACACACCAAGATACCAGCTCTCTCAGTAAAACTAACCTAGAAAATGATCTGAAGACTGGCAGAACAGACTTTCCACAATAAATCATAGAGAGGAGCCACATAGAAAAGGGTAGGAAGGACAGAAACACAATTTGGAACCAAATCTCCAGCAACACTAGCCACAGAAAGAAGGGACACCACAAGCACGGAAGTGAGAGGAACAGACCCCACACCAGGCACATGAATCCCCATCTGGCTTTGAAGACTGGTAAGACCTACCTCTGTGAGCTTTTATAATCAGTGGAGCTTAATTCCTGGTATTTTAAGAATCAAAGGGCTTAGTTCTGGGAGAGCTGAGGTATAATAGGAAATGGACTCTCTACCCAGAATAACCAATAAGCCAGCCAAGACACAGCATAGCAGCAGTAGAAATTTGAAAAGAACCTGGATATATATAAAGGAGATTTATTTACTAATCTTAGGATAGGAATAGAATAGAATTAGGAGACTTCTCTAAGTCCCAAAGAGCTGGAAGTCTCCATTCCCACCCCTTCCCAAACAGTCTAGCTATCTGGACACTTGCAAGAACCACCTATCTTGCTTGCACCATATGCCCTACTTCCATTATCCCCTGTGGGATAACCCACTTGGAAGGCATTGTGCCAAGGTCTCTCTGCCCTGGAGAAAATAACCATACAGTAGTGCACCCACAGTCCCAGTAGCCAAGCCTCACAGACAGGGTACTCTATCTGTGCTCTCAGCTATCAGAGTGCCCAGCAATGAAAGCCTCTCAGGGGTCAAGGTAGGGAGAGAACTCTAGTTTGGCATGACTGTAGGCAGCCCCGGCAGAGAGGTTCAGGGCAGGCATCTGGTATGACTGCCAACAAGGCCTCACTACAAGCCTATGGTGGCCTCAAACAAGCCCCAAACAGCACAGGAACCAAATCCTGCCCAGCATGCCTACAACAGGAAAAGGGGGCCATTTCAGCAGACTGTACTGAAAGCAATCCAGGTGTAGGGCACATGCAGCCCACTTAGAAGATACCCCTGAAGAACCTGGTTCTGATAAACTGAGAACTTTGTACTGTTGGGATACCACAGGACCTCTTCTTCATAGAGCCACTACTTTCAAGATCAGGAGAAGCAGCTTACTTTCCTTATACATAGAAAAAAATAAATAAATAAAACAGAGTTAGACAAAGAGAAACAAGAATATGTTCCAAATGAGAAAATAGGACAAAGCCATAGCAAAAGAGCTAAGATAAGCAACATGCCTGTTGGATAATTCAAAGTAATAGTCAAAAAGATATTTACAGGACTTAAGAATGTAGGATCTCAGTGAGATCACCAACAAAGAGGTAAAAAAATATTAAAAAGATACCAATCAGAAATGAGGAACTAAATAACAGAAATAAAAACACACTAGAAGGAATCAGTAGCAGAACAGATCACTGACTTAGGAGACAAGGTAACAGAAAGTAATGAAACTAAACAGCAAAAATACCAAAGAATAATTAAAAATAAGACTAGGTTAAGGGAACTCAACAATATCATCAAGCACAATAATATTCCTATTATAGGGATCCCAGAAGAAAAAGAGAAAAGGGGGCAGAAAATATATTTGAAGAAACAATAGCTAAAACTTCCATAATCTAGGGAAGGAAATAGAATTCCAGATCCAGGAGACAAAGAGGCCACAACAAAACCCAGGGAAGTCCACACCAAGAAACATAGTAATTAAAATGGCAAAAAGTAGTGATGAAGAGAATAATAAGAGAAGCAACGGAAACCTCATAAGGCTAACGGATTTTTTTTTTTTAGAAGAAACTCTGTAGGCCAAAAGAAGTGGTATGATACATTCACGTGCTGAAGGGAAAACAAACAAACAAATATGACCAAGAATATTCTACTCAGCAAGATTATTATTCAGAATAGAATATAGAGTCTCCCATACAAAATTTAAAGACCACTAAGGCAGCCTTATAAGAAGGGTTAAAGAGAAATCTTTGGAAAGAAAAGTACATACTCTCCCACTCCCCCTAAAAAAAGGAAAAATTCAGAGGTGAATACCAACATTTGAAAAAAGTAGCAGATTAATCATGTAGGAAACCTGAATGGGGGTTAAAGCAATAAAATTGATTGTGACTCCTTTGATGTTTTTGATATAAAGTAAAAGAATGTAAAGTATGGCATCATATGCATGAATCATGGGAGGAGGGGTAAAAATACAGGACTTTTAGAATGGGTTCAAACTTAGGTGACCATCAACTTAATATAGACTGCTCTTTGCATAAATTATTATATATGAAACTAGTGGTAACCACAAATCAAAAACCTGTAACAGGCATACCAAAAAAATGAAAAAAAAAAATACAACCATACCACTAAAGAAAACCACAAAACCAGAAAGCAATAGAGCAAAAGAAATAGCAAGGAACAGAGAACTACAAAAACAACTGGAAAACAAGAAACAATATGGTAATAAGTAAATACCTATTTACTTTGAATGTCAATGGACTAAAAAGGATAAAAACCATATGATAATCTCAAAAGATGCAGAAAAAACATCCAACATAATACAATATCCATCCATTATAAAAATTCTCAATAAAATAGGTTTAGAGTGAATATACATCAACATAATAAATGGCACTTATGAAAAACCCACAGCTAATGTCTTAAAGGTGAAAAACAGAGCTTTTCCTTTAATATCAGCAATAAGACAAGGATGTCCACTCTCACAACTTGTATTCAACATAGTATTGGAAGTCCTGGCACAGCAATCAGACAAGAAAAAGAAACGAATCCATACTGATTAAGAAGAAGTAGGACTTTCACTATCTGCAGATGACATGATTCTATACACATAAAATCTGAAAGACTCCACCAAAACACTACCAGAAATAATAAATAAATTCAGTAATGTTGCAGGATACAAAAATAATACCCAGAGTTTGGTAATGATTCTATATACTAATAATGAACTAGCAGAAAGAAAAATTAAAATAATCCCATTTACAACCACATCAAAAAGAATAAAATGCCTACTAGTACTCACACCAAGGGACTTAATCAATACAGATATAAGTAAGATGTCTAAACTTTAGAATTTAAAACCTTGATTATAAAGATACCAGCTGGACTTAATAAAAAACAGAGAATATACCAGAGAATCCCTTACTGTAGAGATAAAAGAACTAAAATCTAGTCAGGCCAAAATTTAAAAATGCTATTGCCAAGATGCAACCCCAAGTGGAAGGCATAAAAATGAGGATATACAATTCAGAAGAGCAAATCCAGTGATAAGATAAAATGATCAAAAGAAAGGAAGCTGAAAATAAGGGGAAAATTAGATCACGAAGGTAAACTTAGAAAACTCAGTGATTCCATAAAGTGAAATAATATCTGTATAATAGGAGTCCCAGAAGATGTAGACTGGGAGAAAGGGGCAGTAGGCTTATTTGAACAAATTACAGCTGAGACCTTCCCTAAACTGGGGAAGGAAACAGGGATTCAAGTCCAAGAGGTACAGAGGACCCCCTTAAAAATAGCAAAAATAGGTCAACACCTTGAAACATGCAAATTATAAAGATAAAGAGAAAATCCTGAGAGCAGCTTAAGAAAACGGTCCTTAATCTACAAGGATAGGCCCATAAACTGGCAATGGGCCTGTCCACAGACACATGACAGGCCAGAGAGGACTGGCTTGATATATTCAATGTCCTAAATAGGAAAAATATGCAGCCAAGAATACTCCATCCAGCAAGGCTATCATTCAGAATGAAGGAAAAATAAAGAGTTTCCAGGACAAACAAAAACTAAAGGAATTCATAAACACTAAAGCAAACCTGCAAGAAATATTAGAGGATCACTTGAGTGAAGAGAGAGCCCAAGCATAAAAAAATACCAGAAAGGAACAAAGGTAATCTACACAGTGACTTTACAGGTAATAAAATGGCACTAAATTCATCTCTTTCAATAATTACTCTGAATGTATGGATTAAATGCTCCAATCAAAGCACAGGATATCAGATAACAACAAAAAACAAAAAACCAAGACCGATCAGTATGCTGATTACAAGAGACTCCTTTTGTACCTAAAAACACTCCAGATTGAAAGTAAGGGGATGGAGAACCATTTATCATACTAATGGACATCAAAAGAAAGCTGACTACTATCCTTATACCAGACAAACCAGATTTTAAACCAAAGACTGTAGTAAGAGACAAAGGATACAATATTATAACAAAGGGGTCTATCCAACAGGATCCAATAATTGTAAATATTTATGCCCCTAACTTGGGAGCAGCTAATTGCATAAACTAGTTAATAACAAAATTAAAGAAAGATATTGATAATCATATGACAAGAGTAGGGGACTTCAACATCCCATCACAGCAGTGGACATATCATCTAAGACAAAGCTCAACAAGGAAACAGGGCTTGGAATGACACACTGGAACAGATGGACTTAACAGATATATTCAGAGCATTTCAACCTAAAGCAACAGAATACACATTTTTCTCAAGTGCACATGGAACATTCTCCAGAACAGATCACATACTGGGTCACAAATCAAGTCTCAATCTCAAGTACCAAAAGACTGAGATCATACCGTGCATATTTTCAGACCAGAATGCTTTAAAACTTGAAGTCAATCACAAGAGAAAATTTGGGTGGATCGCAAATACATGGGGGTTAAAGGAAATTCTACTAAAGAATGAATGAGTCAACCAGGAAATTAAAGAAGAATTTAAGAAACACATGGAAGGGCACCTGGGTGGCTCAGTTGGTTAAGCGACTGCCTTCGGCTCAGGTCATGATCCCGGAGACCCGGGATCGAGTCCCACATCGGGCTCCCTGCTCGGCGGGAAGCCTGCTTCTCCCTCTCTAGCTCTCCCTGCTTGTGTTCCCTCTCTAGCTGTGTTTCTCTCTGTCAAATAAATACATAAAATCTTTATTAAAAAAAAAAAGAAAGAAAGAAATACATGGAAACAAACGAAAAAGAAAACAGGAAAGGTCAGAACCTTTGGGATGTAGGAAAGGAAGTCCTAAGAGGGAGTATATAGCAACATACTTATCAAGAAATAAGTGAAGTTTTAAACACACCTAATCTTACCCCTAAAGGTGCTAAAGAAAGAACAGCAAACAGAGCCTAAAGCCAGCAGGAGAAGAGAAATAAATAAAGATTAGAGCAGAAATCATGAAATAGAAAAAAAAATAGAACTGATCAACAAAACTAGGAGGTGGTTCTTTGAAAGAATTAACAAGATCGATAACACCCCAGCCACATTTATCAAAAAGCAAGGAGAAAGGACCCAAAATACATAAAATCACAGTGAAAGAGGGGAGATCACAACCAACACAGAAGAAGTAAAATCAACTATAGAGATTATGAGCAACTATTATGCCAACAAATTCGGCAAAATAGAGAAAACCTGAGCAGACCCATAACTAGCAAAGAAATTGAAGCAGTAATCTAAAATCTCCAAAAAAGGAAGAGTCCAGGGCCCAGTGGATGTCAACCAAACTTTTAAAGAATTAATACTTATTCTTCTGAACCTGTTTCAAAAAACAGAAATTGGGGCACCTGGGTGGCTCAGTCATTAAGTGTCTACCTTCAGCTCAGGTCACTATCCCAAAGTTCCAGGATCAAGGTCTACATCAGGCTTCCTGCTCTGCAGGAAACCTGCTTCTCCCTCTCTCACTCCCCCTGTTTGTGTTCTCTCTCTAGCTCTGTTACTGTCTGTCAAATAAATAAATAAAATCTTAGGAAAAAAAAAAAACACAGAAATTGAAGGAAAACTTCCAAACTCATTCTATGAGACCAGCATTACCTTGATCCCAAAACCAAATATTCCACCAAAAAGGAGAATTACAGACCAATATTCCTGATGATTTATTCCTGGGCTATAAGGGTAGAACCAACTTCCACAAATCAACCAATGTGATACACCACATTAATAAAAGACAAGAACCATAGGATTCTCTTAGTAGATACAGAAAAAGCATTTAGCAAAATACAACATCCTTGCTTGACTAAAAACTCTCCACCATACAGGGTTATAGGGAATATACCTCAACATCATAAAAGCCACCTTCGAAAGATTCACAGGGAATATCAACTTAAATAGGCACAAATGGAGGTTTTCTCCAGGTCAGGAACAAGACCAGGGTGTTCACTCTTACCACTGCTGTTCAACACAGTACTGGAAGTCCTAGCCTCAGCAATCAGACAAAAAATAATAAATAAGAAAGAAAGAAAGAAAGAAAAAAGAAAGAAAGAAAGAAAGAAAGAAAGAAAGAAAGAAAGAAAGAAAGAGCATCCAAATTGGCAAATAAGTCAAACTTTCACGCTTTACTGATATAATACTCTATGTTGAAAACCCAAATTACTCCATCCAAAAATTTCTAGAACTCATACAGAAATTCAGCAAACTGGCAGGATATAAAATCCATTCACAGTAATCAGTTGAATTTCTGTACACTAATGAAGCAGAAGAGAAATCAAGGATTGATCCTATTTACAATTACACCAAAAATCATAAGATAACTAGGAATAAGCCTAACCAAAGAGATAGAGGATCTGTACTCTGACTACTAGAGGACAGTTATGAAAGAAATTGAAGAAGACATAAAGAAATGGAAAAACATTTCATGCTCATGGATTCAAAGGACAGATACTGTTAAAATGTCTATGCTACATAAAGCAATCTACACATTCAATGCAATCCCTATCAAAATACCATCAGCATTTTTCACAGAGCTGAAACAAACAATCCTAAAAATTTGTATGAAATCAGAAGAGTCCCTGAATAGTTAAAGGGATGTTGAAAAAGAAAACCAAAGCTGGTGGCATCAGGATTCCCAACTTCAAGCTGTATTACAAAACTATAATCATTAAGACAGTATGGTACTGGTACAAAAACATACAAATAGGTTAATGGAACAGAACAGAGAGCCCAGAAATGGACCCTCAACTCTATAGTTAACTTACCTTCAATGAAGCAAGGGGAAAATCTCCAATAGAAAAAAGACAGTGCAACGAATGCTATTGGCAAAATTGGACAGCCATATGCAGAAGAATGAAAAATAAACTCAAAATGAATGAGAGACCTTAATGTGAGATAGGAATCCATCAAAATCTTAGAGGAGAAAACAAGCAGCAACTTCTTTGACCTTAGCTACAACAAGACCTATCTCCAAGGCCAGGGAAACATAAACAAAAATGAGCTAGTATGTCTTCATCAGGATAATACACTTTTGTGCAGCATATCAAACAATCCACCAAACTAAAAGGCAACCTATGGAAGGGGAGAAGATATTTGCAAATGACATATCAGATAAAGAGCTAGTATCCCAAATATGTAAATAATTTATCAAATTCAACACCCCAAAATCATGAACAAACATTTCTTCAAAGACATATAGAGGGCTAACAGACAATGAGAATATGCTCATCATCCCACAGCATCAGGGAAATACAAATCAAAACCACCTCACACTGGCCAGAAGAGCAAGAATGAACAATTCAGGAAACAACACATGGTAACAAGGATGCAGGGAGGGGGAGCCCGCTTACAATGCAAACTGGTACTCCACTTTGGAAACAGTATAGAGGTTCCTAAAATGTTAAAAATAGAGCCACTCTATAACCCAGCAACTGCACTACTAGGTATTTATCCCGAGGATACAAACACAGTGAATCAAAGAGGTTCATGCACCCCAATATTTATATCCACAATAGCTAAAATATGGAAAGAACCTAGATGTCCATCAACAAATGAACTGATAATGGAGAGGTGGTATATATACACAGTGGAATATTCTCAGCTATCAAAAAGAATGAAATCTTGCCTTTTGCAATGACATGGAAGAAACTAAGAGGATATTATGCTAAGTGAAATAAGTCAGTCAGAATGACAAAGATCATATGACTTCACTCATGCATGGAATTTAAGAAACAAAACAGATGAACATGGGGGAGGGAAAGGAAAAAGGAAATACGATGAAATCAGAGAGCAA
This sequence comes from Spilogale gracilis, assembly GCA_004023965.1. NCBI lineage: Eukaryota > Metazoa > Chordata > Mammalia > Carnivora > Mephitidae > Spilogale > Spilogale gracilis. Next base: position 65,407 of record PITA01004655.1, read on the forward strand.
ACCATAGGAGACTCTTAACTACAGGAAACAAACTGAGGGTTGCTGCAGAGGAGATAGGTGGGGAATGGGGTAACTGGGTGATGGGCATTAAGAAGGGCACTTGATGTAATGAGCACTGGGTGTTGTATGCAATTGATGAATCACTAAATTTTACCCCTGAAACTAATAATATAGTATGTTAACTAAATTGAATTTAAATACAAAATTTTAAAAAACAATAAAATACCTAGGGATAAACTTAACCAAGGAGGTAAAATATCTATACTCTAAGAACTATAAAACAATGATATATGAAACTGATGTGACACAAACAAATGGAAAGATATTCCACGCTCATGAATTGGGAGAATTAACATTATTAAAATGTCCACATTATGCAAAGCCATATACAGATATAATGTATAGTCCCTTTATCTTTCATCACACACATGCAATAACATCACTCTTAGTGATTCAAATAACCACAACATTTCTAAGAGAACTAGAACAAATAATTCTAAAATTTGTATGGAACCACAAAAGACCCTAAATAACCAAAGTAATCTTGAAAAAGGAGGACAAAGCTGAAGGTATCATCATGCCAATTTCAACATATACAAAGCTGTAGTAATCAAAACACTATGGTACTAGCACAAAAACAGGCACATAGATCAGTGGAACAGAATACAGAGCCCAGAAATAACCCTTCACTTATAGGGTCAATTAATCTGTGACAAAGGAGGCGTGCCTATACATGGAAGATAGTCTCTTCAATAAATGGTGTTGGGAAAACTAGAAAACTACATGTGAAATAATGAAACTGGACCACTTTTCTTACACCATACACACACACACAAAATACAAAATAGATTAACAACCTAAATGTGAGACTTGAAACCATAAAAATTCTATAGGAAAACATAGGTGGTAATTATTTGACATTGGCCATCGTAACATTTTTCTAGGTATGTCTCCTCAGGCAAGGGAAATCAAAACCAAATTAAACAACTAAGACTACAAAATAAAGATTTTGCAAAGGAACCTAACAAAATGTCAAGGAAACCTACTAAATGGGAGAAGATATTGGAAGTGATAAATCCAATAAGGTGGGGTCAATATTCAAAATATATAAAGAATTTATACAACTCAATAACAAAAAATAATAATAATCTGATTTTTTTACGGGCAAAGGACATGAATAGAGATTTTTCCAAAAGAGACATACATATGGGCAATGGGCAAATGAAAAGATGCTCAACATGACTTATCACCAGGGAAACGCAGATCAAAACCACGAGAGAGATAGCACCTTACACCTGTCAGAATGGCTAAAATAAAAAAGACAAAAGATAACAAGTGGTGGAGTGGAGAAAAAGGAACCCTCACGCATTGTCAGCAGGAATGTAAATTGATGCAACCACTCTGAAAAACAGTATGAATGTTTCAAAAAAATTTACCATATGATCCAGTAATTCCACTACTGGCTATTTACCCAAGGGGAATGAAAACACTAATTCAAAGGGCTATAGTCACACTTATAAAAGCCAAGATATGAAAGCAACCCAAGGTCCATTCATAGATGAATAAAGCTGTCGTATATGTTTACAATGGAGTATCACTCAGCTATAAAAGAGAATGAGATCTTGCCATTTGTAGTAATGTAGATGGACCTAGAGAATCTAATGCTAAGTGAAATAAGTCAGCTTGAGAAAGACAAATAACATGTGATTTCATTCATATGTGGAATTTAAGAAACACAACAAATGAAGAAGCAAAAAGAGACAGAAAATACAGACTCTTAAATACAGAGAACAAACTGGTAGTTACCAGAGGGGAGATGGGTGGGGAGATGGTTGAAATAAAGGGTATTAAGATTACATTCATATTCATGAGTAGTGAGTAATGTATAGAATCGTTGAATCATTATATTTGATACCTAAAACTAATGTAAAAATAAAAATAAAGCTGTTGCAAAGATTAAATTGAAATGAGTATAATACACCAAATCAAATATGTAGTCCCATGTACATTTCCTTCCCAACATCCACTAAGAGCAGCAGGTCCAGTTAAGCCAAAGCAGCAGAACCCAGTCAGTTTAGGAGCCAATCTCTGAAAAGCCCTCTGGAGGAGGAAGATGCCATATGGGTGAGGAGGGAGCCCGAAGCAGTGAGCCTGGGGGACAGGCACTGAGGTTTTAGGGTTGTGCATTATACCCTGATACTAAATTTTCTAGACTTTGAGTTTTATAAGCAGATCAGACTTTCTGGTTGTCTCACATGAACTGACAGTGATGCTGTTGCATGTGTGTGATGAAAGACAAATGGAATATTATTGAACAAAAGGACAGATGGTAGTAGTGACATTCATGAAATTGTTCTGTGTCCCCCACCTAGGTACAAGGTAGGATTGCACTCTCCAGCCCTCTTGTGATTGGGTAGGGTCAAGTGATTTATTCTGACAGATAAATGGTAAGAGGAAATACTGCTTGGTATTTCTTAGACAGATTTCTTAACTGATGATGCAAGAACCTTCAGCGTTTTCTTTCTCCACGTTGGCTTGACCATGAGCAATTTCTATGGAAATGGTTAACAAATACGAGTAAAAGTCCCTGTATACCACAAGGACTTAGAACGTAACCAAGCAATAAATCTATATTTATTTTTAGACATTAATCTTTGGAAGTTATCACCATAGTATCATCTAGGCTATCATGTCTGATACCACCTCCTCCTTTTCATTCAAACACTTCCCTGGACTTTGCCAAAATGAAGCTAACAAGATGTTATGCATCTCTGTTTTGAATTACTGTTTACTTGATTTGCCTGTGGTTTTTCTCATTATAATACCATTACCCCATGACGTGGGCCCTCAAAGCAATGCTTATGCAATTACAACCCTTACTGCTACTCACTTTATCACTCACTGGATAATGCTCACCTTGCTCTTTGTTGCAAGGCAATCACTAAGTCAATTTCCCTCTCATAATATTCTACCTGCTACCTGTTGATGAACTATATCTCTATCTGTTTACATATTCTTCTGTGTATCCTTATTTATCATCCATCCATCCATCCATCCATCCATCATCTATCCTAGCCAGCTGGTACAGCTTTTCTAGGGAGACTACAGGGCACATGATAGAGGCATCCCTCGGTGAGTGTCTGTGCTGACAGTAACCTGACCCTGAGTTGTCTACCTGCACTGGGAAGCAGGTTACACCCTCACTTAGGTTAGGGTTAGGGCTGAGTATAGCAGAAGACGCTGAGAAAGCTTTGAAGAAGTCTGGCAGCTGGTGACCAACTATACAGTTGAAAATCCGGCTGCCCTGCAGCAGCTATGGGCATCCAGAGAACCAAACTGGTCTCCCCAGGATGATGAGGAGGAATGATGTGGGTAGAAAAAAAAGGTACTTTTGTAAGTGGCTACTGCCACATGAGAAAGCTTATAACACCTTCGCTTCTGTGTCATTACATTAGCTCTATTTTCAGATTAGGACCTGAGGATCAGCCAGATGAGTTGAGACTGGCCCCTCCTAAGAACCTATTCCTTTTCACCTACTTCAATATTCCTGTTCAGGCAAGTCTCCACTTGAAGGGTAAAAAGAGATTAGATTTTACAAAGCAAAAACTCCTGCCTATCTCAAACCATTTGCTGGAATTTCTACATTTTAAGAAAATGAATCATTTGAGGCCAAACAGAATTTTAGTAAAATACATTCTTCTGTTTTGAAGAACTCTATCCACCCAAGGAGAAAAATAGGCCAGTGTTCTTACCCACTGAGCCTGAATTTTATTAATATCCAGGAATGGTTAATGTCTATGTGAATATTCTTCAACATACTCTTCTTAGAAGAAAGAACAAACGTTGCCAGTTCTACAACTATAATTGAAATCAAAAGAAAGACCTAGTTCAACGGTCCCATTTTACAAAGGAAGAAATTTTGACTCACAAAGCTATTAGAGCCTGAATCAATAGTTCCCCTTCAAATTACTGGACCTTCTTATTTATCCAGAGTAGTGATTAATCCGAGAATGTTTTTAATGTTTTATAATCAAGGTCATTTATTTCAAATTTCAGAAGAGAATTAAGTTATAATACTGGTATTATTTTTTGGACCATCTTCCTTTCTTTAAATGTTGGTTGTTACTTTCCTTTAGGCAGTAACCTTCACTATTTAAAAACTCAAAGCAAGTACCAGCCCAGGATGGGGAGGAAGGAAGACCTTGAACTCACCCCCTTGAAACACACCAAATTATACCCATTTATAAAATAATTCCTCCTAAAGAGGAACTGAGAGCCAACTGAACAGCTTCTACAAAGCAAAAGAGAAAACAGCAAAGATAAAAGACACAATAACAACAACAACAACAACAACAACAACAACAACAAACCCACTCCCAATGCTGTGAACTATAATCAGGAGGGATAATACTGAGACATTGGGAAAAGATTCCTCTGTCCTTGGGAATGGGGAGGGGCAGCAGGGGAATCCATGGTTCAAAAGAGCAACTAGCATATAAAAAAGAGACCCCACTAGAACTCCTACAAGCAGTGGGGAAAGCTGCACGAACACTCTGTGGGAGGGAGGGGCTAACGGATACAATCTGTGCTTCCCCCCCCTGCCACTTGAAAGTACAGCAGCATGCAATTCAGTCTTCCTAACCTGCCTACCACCTCAATGAGCCCAGAACCCACAGTCCATGCCAGGCCCAGCTATCCCACAGAGGGAGCAACAGGGTGGTACATACTGGGACACTCCTGGTTAGCACTCATTACAGCTCCAACCTTCACATCAAGATGACATAGGCACAACGCATCCTGGGACACTCCAGTCCCATACAGCTTTGGCTTCGGATGTCTTGCTAGGGCACTTCTAGTGCAAAGCACTCCAGAACCTCCCAGCTGACATCTGCTTCAGATCAAGCCACTCTGCCAGGTTGTCCCCAGCATGGAGCACCCCAGGAACCCCCATCCCATGCCTGCATTGGTTTTAGCCACCTCACTAGGGAACTGTTTGCATGGAATACCCCCAGAACACTCCTGCCTCAGCAGCCTCAGAAGTGGTCCTCTAGCCGGGGCACCAGTTGCACCAATCACCTTAGCATATGCTGGCCTGCACCCAATATAGCTTCAGCTTTCTTGAAACCAGATCACCTTCAGAGGGGAGAGCCTTTGGACAACCTGGTTTGTAACTATTTTAGCTTCAGCTATTCTATCAGGGCATATTTTGTTTAAAGAACCCAGGGACCACACTGGCCTACACACACTTTAGCTATAAATGTCCTGCTGGTCTCTCCCCAACACCTGCCAAGCTAAATGCCACAGGGCCTCACAGCCTGTATCCCACCTCAACTCCAGTGTCTTGTTCAGGATACCTTCTGAGTGAAGAATCCTAGACCACCATGGTTGGCATCTACTTTAACTTGCAGCCACTTTAGTTTCATCTACACAGACAAGCCAGCTTCTGTGCAGACAGCTCAGGGATCTCCCAGCCTGTACACTTCCTCAGCTCCGACCACTCCCACCAGAGCACCTGCTGCACAGAGTACCCCAAGACACCCCAACTTGTACTCATTTCAATCCCGACTGTCCTACCAATGTGCCCTTAGTGCCTAGAACCCCTGGACACACTGGCCTGCATCTACTTCAGTTTCAGCTGTCCTGGCAGGATACCCACTGGGTAGAAAAACCTAGAACCCACACCAGTTGCAATTTCAGCCAGCCAGCAAAAGTCACCAACACACACAGTCCACATAGCAGCAACCATACACAAATCCATTCCTTCAAGTTTAGAAGTGGTTGTTCTATTAGAAACAAGCACACAAAGTCAAGCAGAATAAGGAGACAGAAGAATATTCTCCAAAACTATGGAAAAAAATCCTCAGAAAAAGTACTGAAACAGAGATGAACAATATGCCTGATTTAAAAAAAAAATAAAGTAATGGTCATGCGACACCTACATGGCTCAGTAGGTCTGACTTTGGCTCAGGTCATGATCTCAGGATCCTGGGATCAAGTCCCATGTCAGGCTCCATGCTCAGTGGGAAGTCTGACTGTCCCTCTGTCCCTCTCTGCCACTCATGCTAGCTCTCTCACTTCTAATAAATATATTGTATAAAAATTAAAAAGAAAGAAGAAAAGGAAAAAGGGTCATAAAAATGTTCACCAAGCTGGAGAAAAGAGTGGAGGAAGTCAGTGAGAACTTCAATAAAGAGAAAATATAAAAATGAACCAATCAGGGGTGCCTGGGTGGCTCATATGCTTAAGCATCTACCTTTGACTCAGGTCATGATCCCAGGAACCTGGGATGGAGCCCTGCATCAGGCTTCCTGCTTAGTGGAGATTCTGCTTCTCCCTCTTCTGCTCCCCCTGCTCGTGGTCACTCTCTCTCTCTCTGTCAAATATTTTTTAAAAAAAAAGCCAATCAGAGATACAGAATATAAAAACTGAAATAAAAAAGCATACTGGAGAGACTCAATAGTAGTTTTGTGAATGAAAATAAATAAATAAAAATCAGTCATCTGAAAGACAGGATAATGGAAAGCATGCAAGCTGAATAGAAAAAAGAGGAAACAGTCTTTAAAAATGAGACTAGGTTAAGGGATTTCTTGAATAAAATCAAACAAGTATTTATGTTATAGAGGTCACAGAAGAAGAAATGAAAGTAAGGGGTAGAAAATGTATTTGAAGAAATAAGAGTCAAAAACTTCCCATATATGAGCAAGGGAAGAAAAATATAGATCCAGGAGGAACAGAGAAACCCAAACAAAATCAAACTGAGGAGGTCCATGCCATCACACATAATAACTAAAATCTGAAAGGTGAAAAATAGATAATTTTAAAACAGTAAGAAAGAAACAAAAAGTTGCATACAAGAAAAATTGTGTAAATTTATCAGCTGATTTTTTTTAGCAGAAATTTTACAGGCCAGAAGGGAGTAGCATGTATAATCAAAGTGCTAAAAGGAAAAAAACCCAACAACCAAGAATACTCTACCCAGCAAGATTATCATTCATACTTGAAAGAGAGATAAAGTTTCCCAGACAAAATTTAAGGAGTTTACGACTACTAAACCAGAAATGTTAAAGGGACTTCTTTAAGTGAAAAATAAATAGCCATAATCAGATGTGAGGAAGCTATGAATAAAAAGATATAAAATTTAAAAAAATAGAAAAAAAAGATATAAAATAGGACGCCAATACATAAAACATGGAAAAGAGTTTTAAAAGTTGTTTTTTTTTTAGAATATGTTTGAACTTAAATGACCATGAAATTAATAGATTGCTATTTACATAGGATGGTATAATATATGAACTTCATGGTAACCACAAACCCAAAACCAAGGATATATATACAAAAGATAGAAAGAAAGCCAAACAAAACACAATAGAAACTTATCAATCACAAAGAAAGAGAGTAAGAGAAGAAAAAGGAACAGAGAAGAGCTATGAAAACATCCAGAGAACAAATAACAAAAAGGAAATAAGTACATAATTATGAATATTTTTTACTTTAAATTTATTCTATTTTTTCAGTGTTCCAAGATTCATTGCCCATGCCCCACACCCAGTGCTCCATGCAATAGATGCCCTTTTTAATCTAACTGATCTAAGTGTTACAATTAAAATATATAAGGTGGTAGAATGGATAAAACAAAATAAACAGAAAAAAACAAAGGCCAATCTATTGCTGCCTATAGGAGCCTCACTAATGTGAAGGGATGAAAAACATTTACCATTGAGGAGGAGTTAAGATGGTAGAGGAGTAGAGGACCCTAATTTCATCTAGTCCCTGGAATTCAAGTAGTTATCAAATCATTCTGAATACCTGTGAAATCAATGGGAGATATGAGGAAAAGAAGTGCTGCAGGTCTACAAATAGAAAATCAACCACTTTCTGAAATGTAGGAGGTGTAGAAACATAAATCTGGGGAGATATATCAGAAGATAAACTATGGAGGAGAAACTCTTCCACAGGCTACCAGAAACTATAATAAGAAGCAGAGCACAAAATCAGAACTTTTAGAAGTCTGCTACAACTAGGGACATCCCTGGCTAAAAGGCTCAGGTGGAAAAGGGGAGCAGAATCCCAGGAGGGACAGATTGGTCTCAGGATCCCTGGGGTAACAAAAAGAATGTGGGTGCCTAAGGGTGGCAGAATTCTCAAGCATTGGAACAGGGAGGCTGTCTGAAAGCAGTGAGGTTAGGTACTGACTTTCCGCCACTGTTGCCATAAACCACAAATCACTGAGTGACTGCTCTCAGGGTAGGGACCCTGCAAAATGCAGAAGCAGGGGATAACCCCTTCCCTCCTCTGGGAGGAATGTCATGCATCTGTACTTCAGAAGTCCATAAAATTTGGAGACTGGAAACTGGGTTTCATGCCGGAGATAAAAATGCTCAGTAATAGGCTTGGTGAATCCAGAATTTGGTTGGAAACCAGGGAGACAAGAGTGATTGCTTTTCTGTGAGGTCTCACTGAAGAGTGGTAGGTGCAAACATCCAACTCCAGGGCTATAGATCAGGGCACTGCCATTTTTATCCCCCTGCTCCATCAGTACTGACAAGCTTCAGGGAGCAGAACAGCACTATATGGTGCAATCCAGAGCCACTTAGACTTAGACTGGAAAGGAGGATGTGATTCTGCCAGGGCAAGGACACTGAGAACCAGTTTCTTTTAACACCCATACCAAAACACACCCAGGACCTAGTTTACTATTTTGTTCAGTTCTACTTTATTTAATTTTTCTTATTTTGCTTTATTTTTCTTTTCTTCTGGTTTGTTTTGTTTGTATTCTTTCGATATTGTTGCTATTTTTGTCTTTTCTCTTTCATTTTTTCTTTTCTGGACATAATGACAAGACAAAGAAATTCACCCCAAAGGAAAGAATAGGAGGCAGTAGTCACTGCCAAGGACTTAATCAATATGAGATAAGTAAGACATTGGAACTAGAATTCCAAACAATGATTATAAAGGTACTAGCTCAGCTTGAAAATAGCATAGAAGACAGTAGAGACTCCTGTAAAGGGGAAATAAAGCTAGAATATAATCAGGGAAAAATTTAAAATGTCATTACAGAGATGCAGTGAAAAATGGAGGCTCTGACTGCTAGGATAAATGAAGCAGAAGAGAAAGTCAGTGATATGGAAGACAAAATGATGGAGAATAAGGAGACTAGGGAAAAAAAGAAAAGCAACTAATGGACCATGAAGGAATAATTTGAGAAATTAGAAATACCATAAAATGAAATAATATTCAATTAATAGAGTCTCAGAAGATGGGGGTGGCAGGGGAGAAGGTTTATTTGAATAAATTATACCTGAGAACTTCCCTAATCTAGAGAAAGAAACAGGTATTCAAGTATAGGAGGCACAGAGAAATCCCCTCAAAATCAATAAAAATAGGTCAACATCTCAACAGGTAACAGTAAAGCTTGCAAATTTCAGAAATAAAGAGAAAATCCATACAGCAGCTTGGGACAAGATGTCCTTAACCTACATGGGTAGACACATAAACTGGAAGCAACCCAGTCCACAGAGACATGGCAGGCCATAAAGGACTGGCTTGATATATTCAATGTCCTAAATAGGAAAAATATGCAGCCAAAATACTTTATCCAGCAAGGCTGTCTTTCAGAATAGAAGGACAGATAAAGAGTTTCCAGGACAAACAAAACTAAAGGAATTCATAAACACTAAACCAGACCTGCAAGAAATATTAAAGGGGATCATTTGAGTGAAGAGAGAGCCCAAACATAAAAAGACCAAAAAGGAACAAAGGTAATCTACAGAAACAGTGACTTCACATGCAATAGAAAGGCAAATAATTCATCTCTTTCAGTAATTACTCTGAATGTACATGGATCAAATGCTCCAATAAAAACACAGGGTACCAGATTAGATTAAAAAAAAAGACTCATTGATATGCTGATTACAAGAGATTCATTTTATACTCAAAAACACCTCCATATTGCCTGGAGCACTGGGTGTGGTACATAAACAATAAATCTTGGAACTGAAAAAAATAAATTATTAAGAAAAAAGCAAAAACAAAAATACCTCCACACTGAAAGTGGAGAACCATTTATCGTGCTAACGGACATCAAAAGAAAGCTGACTTATAACCGACAAACCAGATTTTAAACCAAAGACTGTAGTAAGAAATGAAGGACACAATATCATAACAAAGGGGTTTATCCAACAAGATCTAACAATTGCAATTATTTATGCCACTAACTTGGGAGCAGCTAATTACATAAACTAACTAATAACAAAATTAAAGAAACACACCGATAGCCATACAACAAGAGCAGGGGACGTCACCATCCCACTCACAGCAGTGGACATATCATCTAAGCAGAAATTCAACAAGGAAACAAGGGCTTGGAATGACACACTGGAACAGATGGACTTAACAGATATATTCAGAGCATTTCAACCTAAAGCAACAGAATACACATTTTTCTCAAGTGCACATGGAACATTCTCCAGAACAGATCACATACTGGGCCACAAATCAGGTCTCAATCAGTACCAAAAGACTGAGATCATACCATGCATATTTTCAGACCAGAATGCTTTAAAACTTGAAGTCAATCACAAGAGAAAATTTGGGTGGACCCCAAATACATGGGGGTTAGAGAGCATTCTACTAAAGAATGAATGAGTCAACCAGGAAATTAAAGAATAATTTAAGAAATACATGGAAACAAATGAAAAAGAAAACAGGTCAGAATCTTTGAGATGGAACAAAGGCAGTCCTGAGATGGAAGTATATAGCAATACAGGCCTTGCTCAAGAAACAGGTCTCAAACATACCTAATCTTACACTTAAAAGAGCTAAAGAAAGAACAGCAAACAAAGCCTAAAGCCAGCAGGAGAAGAGAAATAATAAATATTAGAGCAGAAATCAATGAAATAGAAAGAAAAGGAACAATAGAACAGATCAACAAAACTAGGAGCTGGTTTTTTGAAAGAATTAATAAGATCGATAACCTACTGGCCACATTTATCAAAAAGAAAGAAGAAAGGACCCAAAATAAATCAAATCACAGTGAAAGAGGGGAGATCACAACCAACTATAGAGAATATTATGAGCAACTACATGCCAACAAATTAGGCAATCTGGAAGAAATGGACACATTCATAGAAACTTATATATAAACTACGAAAACTGAAATAGGAATAACTAGAAAACCTGAGCAGATCCATAACCAACAAAGAAATTGAAGCAGTAATCCAAAATCTCCCCAAAAACAAGAGTCAGGGTCAAATGGCCTCCCAGTGGAATTCAACCAAACTTTTAAAGAAAAATTAATGTCTATTCTTCTTTTTTTAATACCTATTCTTCTGAAGCTGTTACAAAATACAGAAATCAAAGGAAAACTTCCAAACTCATTCTATGATACCAGCATTATGTTGATCCCCAAACCAAGGATTCCACCAGAAAGGAGAATTACAGGCCGATACCCCTGATGAACATGGATGTAAAAATTCTCACCAAGATACTAGCTAATAGGATCCAACAGTACATTAAGAGAGTTATTCACCATGACTAAGTAAGATTTATTCCTGGCTACAAGGGTAGACCAACATCCACAAATCAATCAATGTGATACACCACATTAATAAAAGAAAATACAAGAACCATAGGATTCTCTCAGCAGATACAGAAAAAGTATTTGGCAAAATACAGCATCCCTCCTTGATAAAAACCTTCCACCATATAGGGTTATGGGAAATATACCTCAGCATCATAAAAGCCATATACAAAACAACAACAACAACAAAACCCCACAGAGAATATTCTCCTCAATGGGGAAAACTGAGAGCTTTTCACCTAAGATCAGAAACATGACCAGGATGTCCACTCTTAGCACTATTAATCAACACAGTACTGGATGTCCTAGCCTCAGCAATCAGACAAAAAAGAAAGTGTTGGGGAAAAAGAAACAAGATGAAACCAGAGAGGGAGACAAACCATAAGAGACTCTTAATCTCAGGAAACAAACTGAATGTTGCTGGAGTGGAGAGGAGTAGACGAGATGGGGTGGCTGGGTGATGGACATGGGGGAGGGTATGTGCTATAGTGAACCTGTGAGTTTTGTAAGACTGATGAATCACAAACCTGTACCCCCTGTAACAAGAAATACACTATATTTTTTTTTCAAAAAATTTTATTTATTTATTTGACAGAAACACAGCTAGAGAGGGAACACAAGCAGGGGAAGTGAGAGAGGGAGAAGCAGGATTCCCGCCAAGGAGGAAGCCCAAATACACTATATGTTAATAATAAAGAGTAAAGGCATCCAAATTGGCAAAGAAGTCAAACTTTCACTCTTCACAGATGACATGATACTCTATGTTGAAAACCCAAAATACTCCACCCCAAAATTTCTAGAACTCATACAGAAATTCAGCAAAGTGGCAGGATATAAAATCAATGCATAGAAATCCATTTCTGTCATTAACAATGAAACAGAAGAAAGAGAAATCAAGGATCAAACCCATTTAAAATTGCATCAAAAACTGTAAGATAACTAGGAATAAACCTAGCCAAAGAGGTGAAGGATCTGTACACTGAATACTATAGGACAATTATGAAAGAAATTGAAGAAGATGGGGTGCTTGCGTGGCTCAGTCATTAACCATCTGCCTTCAGCTCAGGTCATGATCCTGGAGTCCCAGGATCAAGCCCTGCATCAGGCTCCCTGCTGGGCAGGAAGCCTGCTTCTCCCTCTTTCTCTTCCCCTGCTTGTGTTCCTACTCTAGCTGTGTTCTCTCTGTCAAGTAGATGAACAAAATCTTAAAAAAGAAAAGAAAAGAAATTGATGAAAACACAAAGAAATGGAAAAACATTTCATGCTCATGGATTAAAAGAACAGATACTGTTAAAATGTCTATGCTACCCAAAGCAATCTACACATTCAGTGCAATCCCTATCAAAATACCATCAGAATTTTTCACAGAGCTGAAACAAACAATTCTAAAATTTATGTGGAACCAGAAGAGACCCTGAAAGGGATGTTGAAAAAGAAAACCAAAGCTGGTGGCATCAGGATTCCCAAATTCAAGCTGTATTAACAAAGCTATAATCATTAATACAGTATGGTACTGGCACAAAAACAGACATATAAGTTAATGGAACAGAATAGAGAGCCCAGAAATGGACCCCCAACTCTATGGTTAACTTATCTTCAACAAAGCAGGAAAAAAGTCTCCAATGGAAAAAAGACAGTGCAACAAATGCTGTTGGCAAAATTGGACAGCCACATGCAGAAAAATGAGAAATAAACAAAATGAATGAAAGACCAGAAATCCATCAAAATCCTAGAGGAGAACACAAGCAGCAATTTCTTTGGCCATGTTTACGCAACCTCTTACTAGACACATCTCCAAAGGCAAGGGAAACAAAAGCAAAAATGAGCTATTAGTGGGCACCTGGGTAGCTCAGTGCATTAAACATCTGCCTTTGGCTCAGGGCATAATACTAAAGTCTGGGAATTGAGCCCTGTGTTGGTCTTTCTGCTCAGCATGGAACCTACTTCTCCTCTCCCTCTGTCCTTTTCCACCTGCTGTTCATGCTTGCTTTCTCTCTAATAAATAAATTTTTTTAAAAAAATGAGTTATTGGCACTTCATCAAGATCAAAAGCTTTTTTACAGTAAATGAAAGAGTTACCAAAACTAAAAGACAACCTACAGAAAGGAAGAAGGTATTTCTAAATGTTTTATCTGATAAAGGGCTAGTATCCAAAATCTATGGAGAATTATCAAACTCAACACCCAAAAAACAAATTATCCAGTTAAGAAATGAGAAAAAGACATGAAAAGACACTACTCCAAAGAAGACATACAAATGGCCAACAGACATATTGCACATCACTTGGTATCAGGTAATACAAATTCAAAACCACACACCACCTCACACCAGTCATAATGGCTAAAATTAACGACTCAGGAAACAAAGTTGTTGGCAAGGATGCAAAGAAAGGGGAACATTTCTTACATTGTTGGTAGGAAATCAAACTGGCGTAACCATTCTGGAAAGCAGTATGGATGTTCCTCAAAAAGTTAAAAATAGACCTAACCATTGCACTACTAAGTATGTATCCAGAGGACACAAATACAGTGTCCACAATAGCCAGAATATAGAAATAACACAGATGCCCATCAATGGATGAATGGATAAAGAAGAGGTGGTGTGTATGTGTGTGTGTGTGTGTGTGTGTGTGTACACACATATATATGTGTGTTTACATATATATATGTGTATATATATATGTATATATATATATGTGTATATATATATATATCCATCAACGGATGAATGGATAAAGAGGTGAGATATTTATTTATTTATTTATTATTCAGCCATCAAAAAGAATGAAATTGGGCCATTTGCAATGACATGGATGGAACCAAGAGGATATGCTACGTAAAATAAGTCAATCAGAGAATGACAAAGATCATATGATTTCACTCATACATGGAATTTAAGAAACAAGGCAAATGAAAATAAGGGAAGGAAAGGAAAAAGAAAATAAGATGAAATCAAAGAGGCAGACAAACCATAGGAGACTCTTAACTAGAAGAAACAAGTTGAAGGTTGTTGGAGAGGAAGTGGGTAGGGGATGAAGTAATTAGGTGATGGGCATTAAGGAGAGCACTTGATGTAGTAAGCCCTGGGTGTTATATGCAACCGATGAATCACTAAACTCTATCTCTGAAACTAATAATACACATGATAAATAATTTTAAATAAATATTTTAAAAAAGAAAAATATTTACAATGCAAATGAAAGTGGAAACAAAAGCTGGGATAGAAGTACTTACATCAAACAAAAGAGACTAAGAGACTGAAAAAGAGCAAAGAAGGACATTGCCTAATGATAAAGAAATCAATCCAAAAAGATCATAAGACAATTGTAAATCCACCCAACACTACAGAACCGAAATACATAAAGCCAATATTAATAGACTTAAAGAGGGAAACTGATGGTAATACAGTAATAGTAGGGGACATTAACACCCTACTTACAGCAATGGATAGATCATCCTGGTAGAAAATCAAGAATGAAACAGTGTCTTTGAAAGATACACTGTATCAGATGGCCATAACAGATATATGAGGAACATCCCATCTGAAAACAGCAGACTACATATTCTTTTCTTTTTTTTTTTCGTTTAAAGATTTTATTTATTTGACAGAGAGAAACACAGCCAAAGAGGGAGCACAAGCAGGGGGAGTGAGAGGGAGAAGCAGACTTCCTGCCAAGCAGGGAGTCCGATGTGGGGCTCGATCCCGGGTCTCCGGGATCATGACCTGAGCCAAGGCAGTCGCTCAACCAACTGAACCACCCAGGCACCCCTACATATTCTTTTCAAGTACACATGGAACACTCTCCAGAATAAATCATATGGTAGGCCACAAAACAATCCTAAGTAAATTTTTGAAGATTTAAATTATACCTTGCATTTATTCTGAGCACAATGATATAAAACTCAAAATCAAACACAAGGGAAAAAAAAGAACACAAACACTTGATGACTAAATAATGTAATACTAAGCATCCATTAGGTCAATGGATAAATTAAAGAAGAAATTTAAAAATATACTGAGATGAACAAAATGAAAATACAATGGTCCAAAATCTTTGTGATGAAGCAAAAACAGCTCTTAGAAGGTAATATACAGTTATATAGTCCTACCTCAAGACACAAGAAAAACCTCAGATAAATAATATAATACCTAAAATAATTAGAAAAAGAAGAGCAAACAAATATCAATACCCCAAGAAGAGTAGAAGGAAGTAATAAAGCCTAGAGCAGAAATAAATGACAGAGACAAAAATAAAAAATAATCAAACCAAGAGTTGGTTCTTTGAAAAGATAAAATAATGTGATAAACCCTTAGCCAGACTCATCAAGAAAAAAAGAAAAAGGACCAAAATAAATAAAATCAGAAATGAGAAAGAAGAAATAAAAAATGGTACCATAGAAATACAATAATTAGAATACTATGGAAAACTGTATGCCAAAAAATTGGACAACCTAGAAGAAATGAATAAAGTCCTAGAAATGTAGTCTTCCAATACTGAATCAGGAAAAAAAAATAGAAACTCTGAACAGGGCAAGTACTACTGATATAACTGAATGAATAACATAATTTAAAAAATAAATTTAAAAAACCCAACCTTCCAACAAATAAAAATCCAGGACAAGACAAAGACACCACATAAAAAGAAAACTACAGGCCAATATCCTTAATAAAATAGATGAAAAAAATCCTCAACACAATATTACCAAATTTCATTCAACAATACAGTAAAAGGATATTCACCACAATCAAGTGGGATTTATCCCAGAGATATAGGGATGATTCAATATTTGCATATCAAAATGATACAACACAGCAACAAAATGGATGAAAATCATGTGATCATCTCAATAGATGCAGAAAAAGCCATTAACAAAATTCAACATCCATTCATGAAAAAATTCTCAACAAAGTGGATATAAAGGAAACATACCTTGGGCGCCTGGGTGGCTCGGTGGGTTAAGTCTCTGCTTTCAGCTCAGGTCATGATCTCAGGGTCCTGGGATCAAGGCCCACATCAGGCTCGGTGCCTGCTTCCTCCTCTCTCTCTGCCTGCTTCTCTGCCTACTTGTGATCTCTCTCTCTTTCTGTGAAATAAATAAATAAAATATTTTTAAAAAAGGAAACATACCTTAACATAATAAAGGCCATATGTGAAAAAAACCCACAGCTAACATCTTCGTGGTTAAAAATCTGAGAGCTTTTCCTCTAAGATCAGGAACAAGATAAAGATATCCATTCTCACTAATATGCTAGATAATACTGCAAGTCCTAGCCATGGCACGAGATAAGAAAAAGAAAGAAAAGAAATTTATGCTGGTATAGAAGTTAATCTGCAGCTATTTGCAGATGACATGACACTATGTATAGGAAGTCCTAAAGATTGCATCAATAAACTACTAGAAATAATAAATAAATTCAATAAAGTTGCAGGATACAAAACTAATATGTGGAAATCAGTAGTGTTTTCATACACTATTAATGAAGTAGCAGAAAGATAAATTAAGAAAACAATTATAATTACAATTAAATCAAAAAGAATAATAGCTAAGAATAAACTTAACCAAGGAGATAAAAGAACTGTGCTCTAAAACCTATAAATTGTTGATAAAAGAAATTAAAGATAAACAAACAAATGGAAAGAAAATGGAAAGAAAATCCATGCTCATGGATTGAAAGAATCAATATTGTTAAAATGTCCATACTACCCAAAGTCATCTACAGATTTAATGTAATGCCTATTAAAATACCCACAACATTTATGTTGTCCACATAACTAGAATATACCTAGTCTACATAACTAGAGCAAATAATCCTAATACTTGTATGGAACTACAAAAGACCCCCAAATACACAAAGCAAACCCAAGAATGAAGGACAAAGCTAGAGGCCTCACAAGTCCACATTTCAAGATATACTACAAATCTGTAGTAATCAAAACAGTATGGCACTGGCCAATAACAGACACATAGATAATAGAACAGTACAGAGAGCCCAGAAATAAACCAAACCAGTAGTGACCTTGTAGAATGTATTTGGAATATTAATCTATGACAAACAAGGAAAGATTATAATATAGGGAAAAAAGATAGTCATGGGCCCTGGATGGCTCAGTCAGTTAAGCCTCAGAGTCCTAGGGTCAAGTACCCACTGGGCTTCCAGCTCAGTGGGAAGTCTTCTTCTCCCTGTGAAACCCCCCAGCCACCCCGGTCGTTCTCTCTCCTTATCTCTCTTTCTCATAAATAAAACATTTTTTAAAAAAGATAGTCTTATCAAAAAGTGATGCTGGTTACACTACACAACTACACTGTGAAAGAATGAAACTGTACTACCTTCTAATTTTTGCTCGTTTCCCTGACCTTAAGAGACATAGCAACTATTGTTAAGAATGTGGAGAACAGGGAACCTTCATTCACTGTTGGTAGGAATTCAAAGTGGACAGCCGTGGTGGAAACCCTTATGAAATTTCCTCAATAAGTTAAAAATAGAAATACCGTATGATGTAATAGTTCCACTACTGGGTATTTACCCAAAGAAAACAAAACACCAATTTGAAAATATATATGCACTCCTATATTTATGGAAGCATTATTTACAATAACTAAGATATAAAAGCATTATTTACAATAACTAAGATATGGCAGTAACCTGGGTGTCCATCAAAATGCAAATGGATAAGAAAGATGTGGTATACATACACACACAATAGAACAGGATGAGATCTTGCCATTCCCAACGTGCATAAACCTAAGGGGTTATTACACAAAGGGAAATAAGCCAGGCTGAGAAAGACAAATACCATATGATTTCACTCAGGTGGAATCCAAAAAAACAAACAAACAAACAAACAAAACAAAAAAAGAAAACAAATAATAAACAAAAGCAGAATCAGATCTACAGATACAGGAAACCAACTGATGGTTACCAGAAAGGAGAGTGTGGGGAGGTGGGAAAAATGAGAGAAGGAGAGGAGATATAGGCTTATGAATAAGTCACAGGAATAAAAGGCACAGCGTGAAGAATATAGTTAATAACATTGAAATACTGCTTTAGGTGACAGACACAGCCAAACCTGTGGCGAGCACAGCATTAACTTCTCAAATCATAATGCTGTACATATGAAATCAATGCAACATTGTGTTTCAACTATACTTAAAAAATTTAAAAACGTTAAACAGAAACTAAAAGCAAAGAATCACCTAAGTAATTCAAACCCTAATGTCTTGCTCGGAAATTATATTCTTATTTCACCTTGTAATTATTTTTCTTTTGAGTCAGTGATTTTTGTTTGTATTCAGAATGTACTGTACTGAATTCTATTCTGAAAAAAAAATTACTTTGAAAATGTGTCATCACAAAATAGAAATTAAATTCATAAGTACATTTACTGAGCTTCTTTCTCCCTCTGATAATTTCCTTGTGTCCCCAGTTTCTAGCATAATGTGGAGAACTTAGGGGTTCAATAAAAATAATAATTACAATGATTGTTCCAAGCCCCCAAACAGTAACATTTAAGTGCAGTGTATGTTCGTTTTATAGTATCAAGGAATCCAGCCATTTCTCACCACCTCGGTCCAACCCACTATCTTTTACCCAAATTAGTACAGCAGCCTCCCTATTTCTTTCCTTTCTCCCTATAATTTCTTCTCAACACATATGATGCTATTACACATGTATTACATCACACCGCTCCTTAGCCCAAACTTTCCAATGGCTTCCCATTTCCTTCAGAGGAAATGAAAGCTAATGGCCCATAGACCTATGTTATTTGACCATCCACTACCTCTTTGCTTCATGTCCTACTATTCTGCATCTTTCTGCGAGTGATATACATCATTTCACTCATATTTCATTGCCCAAGGCACATTATATGCCTATGTCCGACATACGATCCTACCTTTATACCTGAAAGCAAAAATCAGAATTTTAATTAAAGCATTAATGGCTTCTACAGAGTTAAACATTTTTTACATGTTGTACATGATAATCTGTTTAGTTTGCCCATCAGGAGTTTTAAGATTTTAGCAACACTTAGTTCATTCTTAATTGTAACCAGAGCCCTAATAAAGCATACTTCTAACCATGGTCCCTAGTCAATTTGAAACAGCCCTCTTAATACCTTTCACTGGGAGGATTCTTTTTCTGATTTTTCTCTTTCCTTTGTATAGCCCAGTACAGAGATCCAATAGTGGCTTCTTTTTGTTTTCCTGCTTCTATATAGACAATACAGCCCTCCCTCCTAATTTCTGGACTGCCTCTAAAAGCCCCTAGTTTCCACATTAATTTCATCATTCCCCATCTGCTACACTTACCTCCATCTCTCAGTCAGCAGCTTATCTGTATGACTAGAGTGTTTCCTTTTGCAAGTCTACCAATCCACATTCTTTGTAAAGGGAGTTCTTGACAGATATCCAAGAGTTTTTTGGTATAGCAGTTACAGAATGCTCCCTGCCCACTCACTCACTGGTCTTCAGTCTCTGCATCACTTGTAAGACTAATTTTGCCAAAGAAATAATAGAAAGAAAAAACACTGATTAAATTCCGAATACAACATGATATTTATTTTCTGAGTAAATGTTTGTAAAATGTGTTGTTGTAATGTGTAAAAAATGTTGTAAAAATGTTAGCCACATAACAGGTAGTCAATAAATTAAATCTGAATCAAGTAGGAAGTGGAACTATGTGTGCATTGTTCATGGGATGTATGACATTTTTATATGAATTTTTAATTGATTATCACTAATCGTTTTGGATATTCCAGGACAATCCAAAATTAAAAATAAAGAACTTTCATACCTTAAGCATGTATTCTTCAAATATTCTGCAATTTGTCTATCTTAACTTTTGACAAATTAACACTTTTCTGCCCATTAAAATTGTAATAGTTTATGTAACTAAAGCAAAAACTATCACCTGCTTAAAAGTAGTAGCAGGAGGGAGGAATTAATCTGTTACAAAAACTGCTTGCTTGGTTACAGAAGATAAAGCTGTTGTTACAGTTTGCTAGGATGTCTGAACTTCAGAGACTTGGTTATTTTCTAAGGAAATTAGAACACCCTGGTCTTCACATGAGTTCTTTTTATTCTTATGGCCCCCAGACAGTGGATGCATATGTTATTCAGGTATTAGCTATTGGAACAAAGAGAAGATTACATATGCTCAAAATTATCCCCTGAAAATCCTTTGGTTCCCCAGTGAAGAGGTTGAAAGACACCTGGTAGTGGGGGAAGGAGCTTAAAAAAGAATTTCAACAATGTTTTTCACAACATAGGGGTCTTTGCAGCTGAAAGCGGAAGCAGTATTTTAAAATCACTGTCACTTTAAAAAACTTAAGTCAATCAAGGAAATACATCTTTTGTCCTCCTAAATTGCTTCTACTTCCTGAATCTTTTATCCCCTTGACTGCGAAGGTATTGAGTTACATAGGACACAGCTCTACTATAGGTTCTTTAAAAGACTTATGAGTATAATTATATGTGATACTAATAACTTTATTATTTACTTAAACTTCTAAAAACCTGCATAATGAAAAATCATAGAAAAGTCCATAAACTAAATTACCTACAAGTCTGGGATCTGTAGAATCATGACATTTTATTTCATGCTTGAATGATTTACTGAAGGTCCAACTTTTATAAAAAGTATAGCATTCCTTTTCAGAAGCAGTCAGTGGGAACATTAA
The DNA here is from genome assembly GCA_004023965.1 of Spilogale gracilis. Lineage (NCBI taxonomy): Eukaryota > Metazoa > Chordata > Mammalia > Carnivora > Mephitidae > Spilogale > Spilogale gracilis. The sequence continues at coordinate 86,664 of PITA01004655.1, forward strand.
TAGGAGCACATAAGAGGCACTTAAATATTAGCCAGTGACTGGGATTTATACAAACTGAATATTTAAAAGCATCAAGAGTCATATTTCAGCCAAAATGTTCCATATTTCTGCATTTTTAAGGTATGGCATTACCAAGAATAGTGAAGTTAAGAATATTTTCTAAGTTGTTCTAACTTCTCTTTGTAACAATGAGCCAACTTTGACTTTGGCCCAGCCCTCTGCAATGGCTCTCTTTGCCTGTTATGGGCAGGGTTTGGTCCCTAGGATGTTAGCGGGCCAGAGTGAAGCCACCTGGGACTTGAGTCAGACCAGGGACTTGCCAGACACGCGGTAGCACTGATGTAAGGGTGCTTTCCCTGAGTTGTTTCCTGAGATTTCGTGGTAGGTGGGGCTGCAGGCAGACCAGATAACTGCCGCAGTCTGCTGCTGGGGCTGCAGTTGGACTGTTCTCTTCCCTTCTCCCTGGGGCAGGAGTCACTTTGAAGTGATGCTATCCTTGTCAGGGCTCTTCACACGCGGCCCCGTTTGTGGCTCTGCTTTCGATGGGCTCTGACAAGAGCATACAGGAGGCGCTACTTCTACAGATCACAGGGGTGGTGCACACAGTGATAGCAAGGTGTATGCAGGTCTCTTTTGGAAGGGACCGGGATCCACTTTAGAAACCTGTTGCCATAGTGCCGGAGGAGCAGATCTGCAGAAGAATGCAGGGAGGCATCTGCTGTGGGACAAGACGTGGAGCCAAAGGCTGGCTGGATAGATCAGGTTTGCAGGAGAAGGCCGGAGGCGGGACACACTGTTAGCATCTACGTGGAGAAGGTTGGCACTGTGCTCATTCCTGTAGGTGTGTGTCTTGGCTGGGGGGGGGGGGGGGTAGGGAATGGCACTCTCCAGCTCCTTTGTTCTTGGAAAAGTCTCCCAAAGAACCCTGCTTTTCCGGATTAGTAATTAAGTGTCCCAAGGAAGTGGGGTCATTCTGAGTAACAAATAAGGATCCGACACACATGTGCACACATTACACTCATACCAGTGCTATTAGGATGAATTCAATGACAGGAAGAGTGATGGGGACTTGGTGTAATGATGTCCAAAAACATCCAGGCTCAGTCAAGTCTTTGTGCAGTCCTGGGTGCCAAGTAGTTGTTTGTGATGTGCCCTCGGTCAAAATTCTAGAAGCCAGTAAAATGAGGGGCCGAGGTGTGGCTTGCTACAGGATGCTAATGGTAGGAACAGGAGGGTTATCTTCTCCTCGCACTTGGGGGTCCAGAAACAGCTGAAGTGGTAAATGTTGGGGACGGAATTGAATGCATCAAGAGAGAAAGGAGGAGGGGTGCCTGGGTGGCTTAGTCATTAAAAGTCTTCCTTCGGCTCTGGTCATGATCCCAGGGTTCTGGGATCAAGTCCCATATTGGGCTCCCTGCTCAGTGGGAAGCCTGCTTCTCCCTCTCTCACTCCCCCTGCTTGTGTTCCCTCTCTAGCTGTGTTTCTGTCAAATAAATAAATAAAATCTTTAAAAGGAAAAAAAAGATACAGAGAAAGGAGACCCTGGACTTCATTCTGTAGCCATAAGGAGTCAGTGGTTGGGGGAAACAAGAGGCTCAATTGTTTGTTTTTTAGAAATAACACCATGTAGAAGACAAATTTCCATATCTATACTGTCCTATTCTCAAAGGATTTTCCCCCAGTTTTACTATTTTTCTATTATCCTAATTCTGCAGAAAATTGGTACTTATTCTAATTCTACATACTGAAAGTTATTCCCATAGATGTGTTCCAAAACTCCAGAGGTATAGCCCCGAGACTGTAATGATCTCAGGCATTTGAAGTTGAGAGATACTTAATAGGAATATCAAGAAATAACAAACAAACTCCATCTTCCAAAGCTCACAGCCAATACATCCTCATTATGAAGAAGGGAAAAATGTATACCTGCATAATCAGCTGGAAGGAAATCACAAACTGCATTTAGCTAAGATAGAGTGTGAGATTATGCCAAGGATTCACACACACCAGACATGCTTATCTGAGCTTGCTGATGTGATAGTAAGCTAGAGCTGTTTTTTGTTTGTTTGTTTGTTTAGCTAGAGCTGTTTTAACTAATTTTTGTCTTCTGTAAGACAATTTTCCTGCTGACAGGAGAGGACTTGGCAGTTCCACCAAAACAAAAACAAAGACACACTCTTCAGAATTCACCAATGTCTTTCTCACCACTGCCAAATCTGAATCAATGTTTTCCTATTCTCATCTTACCTGACCTCGCTGATCACTGTTGACCACACCCCTGCAAAGTTACCCTTTCACAAGCCTCTCTTGTCTGCTTCTCTGACATTTTTGACAATGTTTTATTACTACTACCTCTTATAAAGTCTTCTCTTCCCATACTTTCACACCTTGTCCTCAATTTTTTTGTACCGTTTGAACTTTTCATGACTCCAACTACAGCACTGGTTATTCCCAGAACACCATGAACACAAGACCCCCATGCCTTTGTTTATGCATCCTCCTCTGTCTGAAACACTCTATCCTCCCCCATTCTTTTCTTTCTGTAGAAACCACTCCGTTAGATGTCTAGGTCAGGTGTCACCTTGTGTGTCTGTGCTTAGCTATTGGCAGGCTAGTCTAGTGGGTCCTTAGGTGGGAGAGCTTGCCCCTGTTCCATATGGTCTTTCATGTTCCAAAAGGCTATCTCATGCTTGTTCCCATGGTGAGAGCAAGATTCCAAAAATGAGAGTGGAAGTGCAAATGGCTCCTGTAGCCTAAGCTCAGAACTGCTACATTGTCCCTGCTGATATATTCTATTGGCCAAAGCAAGTCACAGAGCAACCCAGTCTGAAGGGACAGAAAAATAAAATGCACTTATGCATGAATTACAAGGACATGGACAGAAGGAGGAGACAAATTTGTATCCATTTTTGCAACATACCACATTTCCACAAAAGAGTAACTGGCTGTGTTCTCACTACAATATTGATCAAACCCCAAGCGTAGTATTAGTTTATTCACTTCATTGTATATGCCTATTTCCCTATAGTTGAAGACCCTACTTGAATGCAGGAACCATGTTTTATTTATCCTTGTATTCCTAGCCCAAGTTCTGATACTTAGTAAGTGCTCAATGTCAACCTACAAAGGATGATCCAGAATAAATGGATGACCTTCTCCATCTTAAATTAGCTTCTAAACGACACAGAGGCCTGGGTGGTTCAGTGGGTTAAAACCTCTGCCTTCTGCTCAGGTCATGATCTCAGGGTCCTGGGATCAATGCCGCATCGGGCTCTCTGCTCAGCAGGGAACCTGCTTCCTCCTCTCTCTCTGCCTGACTCTCTGTCTACCTACTTGTGATCTCTCTGTCAAATAAATAAATAAAATATTTTTAAAAATAGCTTCTATAATTAACTGGAATTGTTTTGCAGAGTTAATCACTATTAACTCAGTTTCTGGTCAACAGGAAAAACAATGTCAGAACCTTATTTTATGTTCTTAGATTTTTACCATCTTTGTTCACAACAGAGTTTCTCAAATTTAAAAATTCTGAGCCCCTTTAAGTAAAAAATATTCTAGTGGGACTAAAACGTTGATGTGAATTAGTGGTATTAGGATACTCAACATGCAAAGACATTAAATTGGGTATAATCCCTTTTTTCATTATGTTCAGTTAGCCACTGTATAGCACATCATTAGTTCTTAAAGTAGTGTTCAGTGGTGTTCAGTTGTGTATAATACACAGTGCTCATCGCAGCACGTGCCCTCCTTACTACCCATCACCCTCTTACCCCATCCCCTACCCCCTCCCCTCTGAAACCCTCAGTTTGTCTCTCAAGATTGATTTATTTGACACAGAGAGAAAGAGAGAGAGAGAGAGAGAGAGAGAGAGAGAGAACAAGCAGAGGGAGTGATAGTCAGAGAGAGAGACGGAGAAACAGGCTCCCTGCTGAGCAGAGAGCCCAACATGGGCCTCGATCCCAGGACCCTGAGATCATGACCTTAGCCAAAGGCAGATGCTTAACCAACTGAGCCACCGAGGCACCCCTAAAATTTGATATAATTCTTACAGCTCTTCAACAACATAAAACCAAAACAAATTAAATATAAAACAAAACTGATAAAATTACTGTTAACATCATTTAATGAACAGATAATCTTGATGGTTGAAAACAAATCTGCTTATAACAAGAAGAGGTTTTGATCTGTTACTGTCCAGGTTCATTTGAGTTGGGATTCCTATAATTAATGACACAGAGGCATAAACCTTTGCCTGTAAACTCAGGTGTACCTAAAAATCATTTCCTTCATTATTTCCAGGACTTGGATTTCTCTTTTTATCTATCATCTTCCAGGACAATAGAAACTTAATTCAGAGTTAATTTATGGTTTGCCTTGCTTCTCCCCTGATTGTATCTAAGTTCTATGGTTCTTAGATAGTGCCAAAGCATATGACAAAGAGGGATTTTGTGGGACAGGGAGGGTAACTATCTGATATTTAAATCCTTTGTCCACACTCGTGTTTGTGGACAAGGCCAGTGGTAGAACATGTGGGTCCCCAGGAAGAGTGTTCTTGTTTCTGTCCTTTTGTTCCTTCAATCGTTCAGCACTTTCTTCCATATCTAGGCCTGGCTGAATCCTGGGAGACCCACTGTATTGTCAACAACTCCATTTTTCAGCTATACTCAACAGCCAAAATCTATGTGGGTTTTGCCACCTCTATTAGACTCTAACCCTGGGAACAAAGCTCAGATACCTTCTACCCTCAGGTCCCCCAAATATAAGTAAAAGTTTTCCACCTTCTACATGTTCTATCTGTGAATTAGGATTTAATATATGAAAATTCTTTCATAGAACTCTTAGGCACTCAAGATATATATCCTAAGGTTTCTGGGGTCTGGGAACCCCAGTTTGAAAACACTGTGTTAAAACAAACTTCTCTTCTTTTCAATTCACTTTCCTGACAAGGTTCCAAGCAAATAGTTTTGAATTGATATCTTTCAGTTTTACTTTCAGATGTCATCATCTGGATGTATCGTACCAACGGTGAGATACCCCTCCAAAGATCATCACCACACACCTTACTTATGGGAAAGGCCACTTTTGGGTGCTCCAAATCCGCCTGGTGTTCATGCCTTCTCTCCTTGCCACTGCCTAGGAAGTAGAGTTATTTGGCTCCTCTCTCCATCCAGGACAAATTCTTATTAATTAAGCCTCCTGTGGTTTTTCTTTTGGTAATTATTCCTTAGTGTTTTTTTAAACCATTTTTTTTACCTTCTGTCTATCAATTACATTTTCTTTAGCTCAAATATCCTTTCCCCAAAATCAGAAATTTTTGTTGAAATATATGGCCAACATGCACCAAGGTGAACCTGTGATTAGCACTCCTTGGTGCATACAAGGGAAAATACTGTTTGGAGTAAATAATTAACACTAATTACAGTCTTGAGAAATTGCTTTTAAAAATTAGTTATCATTTTTTAATCTAACTATGCTGCTTAATTAGTTAAAATCTCTTCTCCCAAGTTCTGACATGGTATGTAACATACTTAAGAAGTAAAGCATAGATTGTTGCTTAGCTTACCTGTGTACCTTGAGCACAAGAATCAAGGCTGAAGTTATTTGTTGCATTCTTCTCAACCATATATCTATTCATAACAATGCCAAATGATGGATATTCTTTAACTTGATTCTGCATGTAGAAAACAAAAACTTAGTTACAGAATATTGACCTCCTATCATGGGATGAGACTGACTTTTTTGTTCATTTCTTGAACATTTATTAAACAATGCATATGCTTAGGTATATGCTTAATAGTCATTCCTAGGTATTAAGGTAATAAAGCTCCAAATATTGAAAAGAGCACCACTGGGCTTCAAGGGAATTAAAGTATAGGAAGCAAGTAGACAAGGCAAGAGAAGATGTATTCATTAATTTACTAAACACATGCATAAACACACACACACACATTTACTACATGCCAGTCAGTATTTTAAATATTTTTAAAATATTAGATCAAGAAAATTTCTTAACAACACTATAAAGTAATTTCTATCATATTCCTTGTACCGAAGAAACCGAAGTTCAGAAAGGTGAAGTGTGGGTGCCTGAGTGGCTCAGTTGGTTAAACATCTGCCTTTGGTTCAGGGCATGATCCTGGGATCGAGTCTCACATTGGACGCTGGTTCAGCAGAGAGTCTGCTTCTCCATCTACGCCTCCCACCTTGCTCATGCCCTCACTCTCTCTCTCACTCCAATAAATAAATAAAATATTAAAAAGAAAAGAAAGAAAAGGTAAAGTGTTTTGTCCAAGGCCATTCCACTACTGGTGGAGGAATTGGGATCTTGAACCCAGAAGGTATAGTTCCAGAGTGCTTACTACATATACTGCTTCCAAAATACATTTTTTTAAAGGTTTTATTTATTTGACAGAGAGAAACACAGCCAGAGAGGGAACACAAGCAGGGGGAGTGAGAGAGGGAGAAGCAGGCTTCCCGCCGAGCAGGGAGCCCGATGTGGGGCTCGATCCCGGGTCTCCGAGATCATGACCTGAGCCGAAGGCAGTCGCTTAACCAACTGAGCCACCCAGATGCCCCCAAAATACATTTTCTAAGTGTTGTTCACAGGAAAAGTTCTATGGAACAAATCATTTTAAGAACACTTCACACTGTCCTCTCTCTAGGAAATTCATAATGCACAAGCATATTAACAAATCTAAACTATAACAAAACCGGTTTAGCTTTGTTTAAAACAAAGATGCTCAATATCACTAATCATTGGGGGAATGTAAAACTACAATGGGATATAACCTTACATCTTTCAGAATGGCCAGTATCAAAAAGATAAGAAATAACAAGTGGTGGTGAGGATGGGGGGAAAGGGAACCTTTGTGCTCTGTTGGGGAAATGCAAATTGGTCTGGTCACCGTGGGAAACAGTATGGAGTTTCCTCAAAAAATTAAAAAGAGAATTACTATATGATCTAGTGAAATTCAACTACTGGGTATTTATCCAAAGAAAATGAAACCACTAATTCAAAAAGATATATGCAGTCCTATGTTTACTGCAGATTATAGCCAAGATATGAAAGCAACCCAAGTGTACATCCATAAATGAATAAGGGAGAGGTGATATGCACAGAGACACAAACATAGTAGACTATTGCTCAGCCATAAAAAAGAACAGAATCTTGTCATTTGCAGCAACACAGATGGACAGTGAAATAAGTCAGAGAAAGATAAATACCATATGATTTCACCTATATGTGCGATTCAAGATACAACTGAACAAAGGAAAAAGGGAAACAAAAAAATCAGACTTAAAGAGAACAAACTAGTGGTTGCTAAAGGGGAGGTGGTGGGATGGGGGAAATAGGTTAACGGGATTACAGAGTACACTTACCTTGGTGAGCACTGAGTAATGTATAGAATTGTTGAATCATATTGTATACCTGAAACAAATATGATACTATATGTTAATTATACTTCAATAAAAAATTCCCGACTGTTTTTACTTTATTAACACTATGAAGACTTCTCAAAAGACAAGATAACACAACTAATGAGTCATTGGACATTACATCAAAAACTAAAGATATACTATATGTTATCTAATTGAATTTAAATTAAAAAAAGAAAAAATAATAATAAAAATTAATATTAAGTGCCTTCCATGTGCCTAGAGCTGAAAGCACGGCACCATACCAGTTAAGGAAATAATCTCTACATCTGGAATACCTTGGTTTCAACCTCAACACCAACACACAATTAGATGGTATAGGTTAGGCTCTGTTGGGTTAGCAAGTAAACCCTAAAATCTCAGAGGTCTAATTCAGTGAGAAATCGTTACTCATTATTCAAAGTGCAATGTAATTTATTTCTCATGGAGTGGCTCTGCTGGCAGTTCTTCCTTAAGGGATGAGTCAGAGACTCATGTTTCTTTAATCTCATAGCTCTGACACCTTCAACAAATGACCTCAGTGTGGTCATGGAAAGGGAAAAAGGGAATGTGATGGTTTGTAACTGCTTTATAGCCAGGCCTGGAAATAGCGTAAATCTCATCTCTGTCCACACTTCATCAACTAAAAATTAATCATATAGCCCCTACCTAACCACAGGGTAGATCGAAAAATCTAGCCTTCTGGTGTGCTTTGGAAAGAGTTCATGGTTTTCAGGGAACATTTAAAATTGCTAACCATGTAAACTTGGCCAACCTATTGAATTCCTTTGTGCCTCAGTTTCTTTATCTCTAAAATGGGTATACATTATCTCATTGGCTTTTTATTAAGGTTAAATGAATTACTACCTTTAATCATTTGGAATCACATTTTACCCACAGGCATCTGATTCATATGTGCAATCATATATAATCTTAACTCTGAAGAGCAAATATTATTATCCCCATATTTAGAGAAGAGGAAAGAGAGAAAAACTATATGACTTGCCTATAATCACATAGTTGCTTTATTAGCCAAGGTACTTTAGAGAAACCAGAACAATAGGATTTATTTATACAGATATGGAAACAAATATATTGTAAGACGTTGGCCCATGTGATTATGGGGACTGATAATTCCAGATCTGCAGTATGTGCCAGCAGGCTTGAGACTCAGGAGAATTAATGGTACAAAAGAAGTCCAAAGGATGGCAAGCAAAGATTTCCCTCTCATTCATGAGGTCAGTTTTTGTTCACACCATCTTTGACTAATTACATGAGGTCTACACACGTCATAGAGGATAATCTACTTTAACAATTAAAATGTTAATCTCACCAAAAAACATCCTTGCAGAAATACCAGAATATTGTTTAACCAAGTTATCTGGGTACCTTGTGGCCCAGTCAAGTTAACACATAAAATTAACCATCACAGTTGCCAAATGTCAAAACATTCAAAACCTTTCTTGAGCCTTCTGATCCATCCATAGTTTTAAGGGACCTGTGGCCCACATAGAATCTGATCTATAGAAAGATGATTCTTTCATCCATTCAACAACTTTTTTCAATCACTTACACTTTTCAGGACACAGGAAAAAGAAAGGAAAACAAAATGACCCAGACTCTGACCCATAAAATTTATAGGTAATGGTAAAGTCATTTACTTGTACATGTGTGTACCTATCCCTTTTGTTGTATATATTTACACACATGCACAAGCACATTCTAGTGGAGATCTGACTGTTACTTCCTGTTGAGTGTCTCAGAAATTCCTCAACAGCCCCAAAGGCTCAAACACCATGTGAAAAATAATGGCAACGAAGGCATTTTGTTCATTCTTGGGGGAAACAAGGTTAGTTTCCATGTACCTGTTCAAGCCTGAAAGGTCACATTTTGGTCTTTATCACTGTTTGGTATAACCAAAAATTTCCTAAACTGAGCACACTTGGAAACTGAGAACCCCAAAGGTCTATAGGCTATCTGGCACCAGGCTGTTTCAGTTAGCTCACAAATAACCCTAATTAGCATTTACTCCTTTATGTTGATTTTACCTCTTGGAGCCAAACAGGACCCCAAAGTGTACAAAATCAATTCTATCATTACCCTGGTGAGCAAGGGAAAGACATAAGTCATTTTCAATCTGAACTTTGCAATTGAAAGCTTTGATTGGAAGCACTTTTAATCTAACAAAAAAACTATGCTTAGTATACGTGTTTGCATCTTCAATGTTGTAAACCCAAATCTAGAGAAGGAGAACCTTGTCCACTTTGCTTTTACAGTCAAAGCACAACTTTAAGAAGAAAGGAAATATAGATGAATCAGAATCAACAAACATTAGTGGACATCTACAATATGAACAGACACCATATTCTCCAGTATAGAAAGTAGGATACATCATCTGGTGCATAAATAATTTTAATTAAAAATCTGTGTGAAAATCTTACAAATGAAGAAAAATGGTTTGCATGTGGTTTCACATTTAATAAGTGCTATAATTGAGAAGGGAAAAAAAGAATACATAAAATGAGATTGTTTCCCAAAACCCTAGAAACATTGACTCAAGCACCATTCTACAGGCCTTCATACTCAATTTAAAGGCTTTATACCTAATTGTGTGTGAAACTCTGCATTCTATCCCACAAACTTCTATGTGTAAGTAACATAACTTGATTTCAATCATTCAACTTCATTTATAGTTTAAGCCCTGCTCTGCTGAATAGGCCAGAGATTTGAATCACTTTTTCCACCCCCCAATGTTCCTCCCCTTTTCTCTCCTTGAGAGGGTGAGTTCAAGGTTTGCATCACGCCCAGGCATTGGGAAGGCACTGGACTACTGGATCCTTGAGTCTCCTCTCCAGTTTATTACAAAGATAGCCCTTCCTAGCTTGCCGGCCTGTGAGGTTCCTTCAAAAGACCAATTACTGCCCTATCTAATATAACATATGCCACCCCTACCACTCCACATTCCCAGTGGTGATGCTGAGAAGCCCAGGTTCCCTCTCTCTAGAAGTCCACAAACTTTTCTGAGTCTTTGAAACTAACTGGTAGCACTAGTTGGAAAGGAGAACATGTCCTTACTACTACCACATCACCATACATCTCTCCTTCCAGCCCAGACTGGAATTGCCCTTTAATCTGGGACAGTCTTGACTCCTCCATGTTTTTGATCAGGAAACCATTAATAACCTGAGCTCTCTATGTTCTAGGGATTAGGGTTTTGGGGGAAAAAATATGGAAGACTCCCTGCTCATTTCTGTTTTTAGTTTTACCTCATCTCTGTCCTGAGACAATGAACAACAGGGCTAATTAACTGATGTAATGAGGAGAAAAGCAAAACCAAGGAAAAGAAAAAATATTTAATATATAAAAGTATTATTCCATTAAATATACATGCAGTGGAGGATGTGGGAGTCATTGCGGGTTTAAAGAGCATTACAATAATCATTCTGGAAGCAGAGTGCAAAATGGATTGGAAGAAGTAGAGACAAAACATTAAAACTGGTTACAATAAGGCAGGCCAGTGGCAGTGAGATGGGAAATACAAATATTTGAGATTCCAAAAGGCTAAAACCTTTGGGACTTAGCCCATGACCCAATAAACATGAAGAGATAAAAAATGAAACAGTTATTAACAGGATCCAAGGGGGAATAATGATGGCATTCTGAAGAAGAAAAATCAAAAAGTGTAAGAGCTTACTTACAGAAAAAAGTAAATTCCATTTTGACCATACCCAGTTTTTGATGTCAATATCATCACTCAATGAGGATTCCCTAGAAGTGTTTGGGAATCAGAATCATGGCTCAGGAGAGACATCATACAAGGTGCCTCAAATCTTTTATGGAACGAAATCTTATGCAAATCAACTAACTCTACTGAAACCAATTGATAGTCTAGAAGTACAGAAGGTCATCTGTGGTTGTAGAAAATGATTCTTTGCACATGGTGATAAGAAGAACATGTAAATTTAGAAGCTGGAAGAAAACAGGAGAAACAGAGCAGACATCAGAGAGATGAAAGACTTAAGAAAAAGGGGTGGCCATTTGTGTGAAGAGCTTCAGAACCCTCTAAGCTGGGAGCCCCAGGAGAGTCAAAGAGTAAGGAAATGTGAAGGTCACTGGAGGTTTTCCCAGGACTAATGTCAGCGAGTTAGTGTGGCATGGAGACATATCGCAAGAGATTGGAACTTGCACATATGGTGTAGAGACCCTCTTTCAGAAAATCTGGTGTCAGTGGAATGGAAGAAATGACGTTGTAAAACTTATTCAGAAGGAATGGCACAATGAAGGAGACAAAAAAACAACTCTAACTCTTCTACAAATTCTTTGGATCTTAGTTAAACTAGCCCCTACTCTCTGACTTCAGATCTTTGTAGACTCTGCTAACTACCTGGAATGTTCTTTCTCTGTCCTTCTCTCTTTAACCTCTCTAAGCATCAATTTTCTCATTTCTAAATTTGGGACTAATAATACCTAAATGTTATGAAAAAAATAGATCAGGCTGCAAAAGGGCCTAGATCAGAGGCTGATGCATGGTAGGTAGAGAGATAGCAATAGTATTTTACTAAGAGTTGTACTTACCACAAAAATATAACCCACACAAAACTATCATAGGGCAGTAGAAGACTATTATTCATGTTGTTAATATTGCAGAGGCTATGACTAGTACAGTGTCAGGTTGCTTATTCCCCTGAGGAGGAAAAAATTGCTTAAAAGCAGAGCCCTGCCCAAGGCAGACATGGTGAGAAATGGACCTAAGGAAGTGACAACTCCAAGAGGTGCTTATGAGGGAATGTCTCCGTGAGCTTTGTCAAGTCTCCTCCAATAATCCTAAATTACATAAAAAATTAGTTTCAAAATGCATTCTCTGGTCTCCTCTTCCAAAAACTGGAAGAATTTTAGTTTGACTACCCCTTCCCAAAATGTTTTGGGAGCACTAGGAAGGAATGTAGGCCAAGTTGGTAAGTCTCTGGGCACAAATCAGAGGACTTATTCCTTGTTCTGCTTCTATCCAGCTGAGAGACCTTGGACCAGTCATTTAACAGGTTTGGTCCTCAATTTATTTGTCTATAAAACAAAAGAATTAGACTAGGTCACTTTTTCTCCCCAGGGGCAGCATTGCTGCCAGAGGGCACATTGGGCCATGCATGGGAGAAGTTCTGGTTGTCATAGGATTGGACAGTGCTACTGGCATTTAGCAAGTGTGGACAGGGATGCTGGATGTCCTGTGAGGCTTACAGTCAGCAACAATCAGGAGTTGTCCTGCATCCTGCATGACTTTCTAATGTCCCTCTGACATCGAGGTATGTGACAGGCTTATTAATTATTAATTAGCCTAGAACCTGTTTCACATATAAAAGCAGAATATTTTTGCATAACTTTTTTTTAAAGATCTTAATTTATTTATTTGCAGAAAGAAACACAGCTAGAGAGGGAATACAAGCAGGGGGAGCGAGAGAAGGAGAAGCAGGCTTCCTGCCAACAGGGGAGCCTAATGCGGGACTCGATCCTGGGACTCCGGGATCATGACCTGAACCAAAGGCAGATGCTTAATGACTGAACCACCCAGGTGCTCCTATTTTTGCATAACTTTTTAAAAAATATTTGAGAGCTAGTAAGAGCGAGCATGCACAGGCAGGGGGAGGGGCAGAGGGAGCAGACCCCCCTGATGAGCAGGGATCCTGATGTGGGGCTCAATTCCAGGACCCTGAGATCATGACCTGAGCCAAAGGCAGCCATGTAACCAACTGAGCCACCCAGGCTCCCCTTTTTGCATAGTTTTAATATATATTGGTCTGACTAGTTTCTATCCCAATTCCTATCTGTCCTTCTGCACTTGCATTGTACAGAATGGATCCTGATCTTCTTTTAAATCTAACTTACTCTAAGTACTACAAGTTCTTGACTACTTAGGTATGCCTTCTATCACCATATCTGTGAATTTAGTATTGAAGTGTATATTATCAATTATTCTTATTTTATTTCTCTTCTAGTTAGCACATTTTTAGTTATACACATATACACAGTACTTGTCTCTGAATCTTATTTTAGGGTAGGACAGAGGTGTTACAAAACGTTTGTTATAAAAGTGTTCTTGGGTCCAAAAGATGGAAAGGCACTAGACTCGATGTTCTGATGCTCCTCCTTCCTCTCACATTCCATGACACATTTGTCCACAATGTCTTCCACGGAGGGCAAACTGCAGGGAAAACGTTGCGTATTTTACTTGTTGCAACATTCTATACTGCACTGAACTTGAATGTATGCTCAGTTGTGGTGATGTGGCTGTTAACCTGTCCCCACCCCAAGCAGCCATCCAAAACCTGAGTAACCTAAGTCAATCATCAACAAATAATGGAAACTGAGCTAATCCACATGCCTATTTACTACCAATTTCTTGTCACTTACACAAGACACATTCAGGGTATCTCAATTATGCTAATTTTCAGTAAAGAGGACTCTCCTATTAATAGCTCTCTGAACCTCATGCCCAGGTTACTTTGCCTCAGTGAGTTTCTGCATCCTGTTCCTCTTGAAAAATTTAATTTGTTTTGCTACCAAAAGAGATAAATGAAACTATTTTTCAGGAAAAATAGAAACTTTTGATAGAGTTGAAGTGACATGTCAGATACAGACAGCTGAAATAAGTTGTGTTTGGTTACTGTCCATGCTTCTCAAAGAAAATAATCACCTCTGGGACTCATATGCAATTCTACAGTGCCTGAACAATCGAAGTCATTTATTTTTGTTTCAACTCAGAAAAATATAGCCATGGCAGAAAGTACAGAAGTAATGCATATTTAAGGATTGAGCATTTCACTCCCTCCCCTTTTATTTTGCAAAACAAAGGTGGCTTTATTTTTCTACAACCAGATTAAATTTCCATTTTTACCCATTTATACTTCCAACTGATGGCATGATACTTGATAATTAACTCAATTCTAAGTCAAGGCTATCAAATCCAGTGATCACTTAATTGGGGTTTAAAACTCAGTTTCTTCTAGAATTTTCTCCACACCTTATCCTGCAGGGTATAACATTGGCAAGGAGGAGTTACCCATTCATCTATCTTAACTTGTTCTATGTTAGCCTGTATAAGTCACGAGCACCTCCTAATATTGCTGTCTACTGGAAAGCCACTTCTTCATCTGCATTATCCTGTCCATACTGCTACCTTCAGGTGCCTTACCCAGCCATGACCCTATGGCCACTTCTGGGTCCTTCCTGTTCTCAGCATCCCATTCAAACCACTCTTTACCACCAAGAAAATACCTGAATTTCTCACATCCCACTGGAGGCAGAGAAAACTTAGACCCATCCTCCCAAGGTGCTGCATGCAGCCATCTCTGTTCTGATGAGCTGTCATGACTCAAGGAAGCTTCTATGGGAACAAACACCTCTAGGGCACAGAGACCCGCTAAGGCTGCCATTTATCTCCTTTTCTCTTGTATTTCAAAATTTAAAGAGAACTAAGATTCCTTCATCTCCCACCCCTGAACAGAACTTGGCACATAGGAACGCCATATGAGAAAGATGTACACAGCTTTCCACATCAGGGTCTAACTGTCTTACTTTATCTCCCAGCTGTTTGTATTTCTCTCCCCACCCACCTCCAAACTCCAGGGGTACCTGTGTAACTTTTGATTGGTAATTGGGGGAAAAGAGTTCTTTCATTCACTATCTTTTTCAGATACAATACTGTGTCATTTGTAATAGCCCAAAATAAAAACCTTCCATGTCTAAATATAAATTCCAGTACTTTTCGGTGATTCAATAGCATTCAACCGTTAGCAATTTTGTCGAGTAAGGGGATTAGCAATACAGAGAAATAGTTGTAGTAGAAAAGTTAAAAAATAAGTGTAAAATATACACGAGATTTCAAAGACTTGGTATAAAGGAAAAGAATATAAAATATCCCACTGATAATTGTTATACTAATTACGTGCTGTAATAATATTCTGAGTGCATTAAGTTAAAGAATTTTTTTGAATTAATTTCTTTTAACCTTTTTAATGTGGCTAGGAAAAGATTTAAAATCACCTACGTGGCTCAAATTATATTTCTTTTAAGACAGTGCTACTCTAGACATTGCCCCCCCCCCAACCGAAAGATCAATGAATGCTATGGTGCTCCAGTGCACACACTTACACACATAAAGCAAACCACCCCCAACACAGTGATGCTTTCAACAGATACTTCCATCTTTCTTATAGGTGCTCTCTTTTCTGTTATTTTTTTCTATTCTTAAGCCTAAGCACACAGCGTGAAGGCTTCTGATAGATGTGAGGCACTCCTGAACACATTATTTGAGCACTGGATGACATCCACTATTTCTCCCCTAGGAGAACATCCGGACCCCGTTTCTAGGAGGCTGGCAGCAGCTATCAAGGGGTGAACTGCACCTGAAGAGCAGCAGGCGCCTGAATCTGAGTGAGCAGAGCAATAGGAAATATTTGTAAATAATAAAACTGAATATGGATGGTCTTTGAATAAAAAAATACATAATTATAAAGCCCTTTGACCTGACTCATGGTTTCTGAGTCCCCTATGACATTCTGTTCAGAGGATACACTCAAAGCAAACGCCAAAAATCCTAAAAACCTCTTTATAAGACATCTCTGTACATCTACCTGAGGTGAGGTCATTGACAGAAGACTCAGCCTGTAACTTCAAAGAGCTCCTGCTGGGAGAGAAGGGCTCGGAGGACAGAGGTGGGAGGAGAGGCGCCACTAGACCCAGAGACCCAGATGCTGCCCAGTCATGGGGACTCAGCCCAAGGTTCAGACCCCTTGGACACAGAAGGGACAAGAAAAGTGAATTACTCAACCAATGCTGTTAGCTGGGGCTTTCAGTAACTGATTTGTTGTTGCTGTTGTTTTTCTTAAGGGGAATTGTGCAAGTCAGCAAAATACAGAAAATAACCCTTCCTCTCTGAGCCTGACACCCCAAACATACCCTGATTCAGAGCACATCAATTCTGTAGGCTGTCATGCAACCACCAGCAAGCAGTTTCACTGTGCCCTTTTATTAAGAAGTGCACGTTTGTGTATTTCATCTCTCCGGAGGAGTGCTATTATTCATCAAAAGATGATGTACAAATTATTTATGGTTTATTTTCGGAAGCCATGAGCTCATTTAATTTACAGTGCAGGAAGAGCTATAACTGTGAAGGGACCAACATTTCATTTCTCAAAACTCTGCCTTTGCTAACTGACAGCTTCACCATCTGCATATGCCCTCCAGGTTTCTCTTGAGCTGTGTCTCTAACCATATTAGCGAAGCAATTACCTGCTCTCCAACTGCCCACAGGTTAGAAAGACCTCAGTTTCTCAGGAGCTTCGAGGAACTTGTCCCACTCTGCAACTGACTAGGGTTAGCCACCTATTATTTTTTATTGCATCCTCCTCTCTTCTGACCAGCTTTATGGTTTAATGCAGATCACAGCAACAGAGATGCTCTGGAGTGGGCATCCAGTTCCCTGCCCCGATGCCCCTTCTACTTTTCACACACTTCCTGGCTACACTTGCGTCTTGGCCAGTTGTTTTTCTGCTCTTGCCTCGTCTGAGCCAGAACTGTACACTGAGGATCACGGGGAGTTACAGGCATTAGGACTGTGAGAAAGAGTGCCCTGCATTTCTGTGACAGAGAAATGATTTAAAGTGGAAAATCCACAGGGTTCAAGGTCCTACCTTTCAATCTCTTCAGTGATGGTATGAATGAAACTTTCATTGCCCTGTAGCACCTCAGGAAGCTCTAAGACTGTCTACTGAAAAAAAAAAAATGGCTTCAATAAGAAACAAGATCAAATAGATCCGCACACTCCTTGGCCAACAAGCAGTTTGCCTGGTGTGGCCTTTTGTCAATTGTGGCTGTGCAAGTTGCCATGTAAACAAAACTTTTTTCCTCCAGCTATGAGGAAGCTCAGGCCTTATACAGGCAAGTTGTTACAGCATCCCATTGTTCTTGGAGAGTCCAGAGCAAGAAACGCATCTTGCGGCGGAATTTTCTCCCTTGAGGCCCTTGGTGTGGACCACAGTCACCAGAGAGACTCTGCCTTAAAGTCCCGGGAAACATCTTTCAGGCCCTTTGGATACACAAAGCAATAGGTGCCCCTATCTGATCCCCCAAGCCTTATATCTGGGCAGCACCCTGCTCCCAGTTTTCTTTACCCTCACATCATGAATCTAGGATGTCTAGCAAGCTACCAAGACAGACCCTTTCTGCCTCTTTAATGGCGACTCCCATGAGGATTCATTTTCATCTCTTACAATCATTGGGCCGCCTTCTCCCGGGACATAGGGATTTGACTTGACATTTCTTTGTCTTAAGCATTTAATGCCTGCCTCACCTCTACCAATTTCCACATCCAGGTCTTGTGCATCTTACTTTCACACATCATCCCCTTATCTCTAGTCAGTAATTATACACAAAAATTTACTCACAGAGTACTTGCAGAGGAAGCAAATACAAAAGTACACACGTAATGAGTGCCGGGGACAGGAGCTCTTTAGTCCATACTCAAATTTTACTATCAGTTAACCTTTTTGCCAAGACATTATAATCAATTGCCAGCTGTTTTAGAGGATTTCTTCCATAGCGAATGCCTAAGCTCTCAAACGAAAAGCAAGGGAGAGAGAGAAATCATAGTGAGTTTAGAATCCTGTTGCTTTAGGCCACCCAGGTCATTTAAATAAAGAGGAAGTTTGATTTCATGCATATTTTAAAAATAACTCCCAGCAAGTTCAAGTTTCGGACTGACCCACAATATTTGTTGACTATTGAATGAATAAACCTTGACATACAACAACTTGCTCCCCTACTGAAATATACTATGCCTTCTTTATGCTGGTAAATGATGGGTCAGATGAAGGAACAGAGCAAGAAAGCACTAAACACCTGAAGGTGGGAATAAAAGACGTTGAGGTAAAAAGCAAGACTAGAACTGGGCAAAAAGAGGCACACAGAAAAGAGAACCACTTTGTCCAGCTTTTGACCAGCGAGTAAGGTGACATTTCCTGAAGGTAGCTGGGTGTCACGTTGATGATCTGAAAGTGTAAAACAGAGTCCTGCAGAAATCAAGAACCCATAATAGGGCTAGGGGAACTGATCATTAACATGATTATGAGGCATTTTATAACCCCTTTTATCCAACAATATAGTCTTCATGTAGCTACCTGAGCTCAAGAACTATTTAGGAGTTTTTCTTTGAAAATACTATCAGGGCCACACTCCCTGATGTTTAATTCAATTAGCTTAGTGTTGGGAACTATAAATCCAGGTCTGGGGAAGAGTAGGTGCAACATGTGCCTGAAATGTCTTGCCTTGCTAGAACATAAGGAAGTGTTGCCAACACACACACGTGCACACACACACACACACACACACACACACACACACTTATACTGGGAGACATGTCACAAAGACATGGGAGCCAGTTTGGCCAGCTTGAAGGGGGTTTCTCCTGGCCAAATCCAGAATAATCTGAGCATCCAAACAGATAAGAATATTTATAGATTATAACCCACTGAATAAAATAGGGGCCTATGAGTCTATACTGATAATGTAGGGAGAGACAGAACAAAGACACAGAGAAACATACATAGGTGAATATATAGATATATAGATAGAATAGAACATTAGGTTACTCCTTACAGAAGACCAACCAATAAATGTAGAGACTGTTTTTCTGGGCCAGAATTAACTATTATTGTTAAGCCTAACATGTAATACTTGATGAAGGGTAGGATATAGGCATTCTCTTAAAGTACTTAATCATAAATTACCTGTTACTTGCGAGAGGCAAAATGGTAACCATCAGGTGGAGGAACTGGACAAAACCTTAACTGGGTGGTTAAGATCAACCTCATTAAGGGGAGGTAAATGGGTTTTGAGCACCTCTAGATGTGATGCCCTAAGAAAAGTACCTAACACTTTTATAGCATTCTGGCAAAGGATACATAACCTGAACTGAATTATGAGGTAGCATGAAGCAAACACAATATAAGGATCATTCTATAAATCACTTGTATTTGTCAAAAGTATCAATTCAACAAAAGACAAAAAAAAAAAAAAAAAGGCTGAAACATCCCAGATGAAAGGAGATTAACAAGGCCTGGAAAATTACTGCAATACATAATCCTGGACTGAATCATGTATTGAAAAAACAATTATGCTATAAAGGACATTATTAAGACAACTGACAAAATTGGACTATGAACAAAATTGGATTATAGACTAGATGAATGCTAAATCCTTAGAGCTTGCTAACTCCACCATGGTAATGTAAAAGAATATTCTTGTCTCAAAAGAAAAGGAGTATGGAAAATGTTAAAAGTTAGTAAATCCTAATAAAAGGAATTCAAGAGCTCTGTGTAGTAATCTTGCAACTTTTGTGTGGATTTAAAGTTATTTGCACTTTAAATTCTCCCATTTAACTCCCCAGGTGATTCTGATATCGCACATCATAACCGGCATTTGGAGACCACTGAAGTAGCAGGATCAGTGTCACCTTAAGAAAGTTAAAGGGATACTTTCTTCTCTTCTGTCCTATTATTTTTATAATAGCCCTGGAATGAATAATTAATGGATTATCTAGAGTTCCTGCCCAAATCAACAACCAGGTGGAAATGATCACAGGTATTAAATTAGAATGGGAAATTCACATGCATTTATACTTCAGCTTCTACATAAACTTTTCATGCAATCAATTACTTGTCTCAACACTTATAGATTTTTCTAAAATAATTATGTGTGTAATAATTATCTGCCTGCATGCTTATTCATTTCAATCATAACATTAATGATTACAAAAAAGAAACTTCAAAATTCCACAGATACTCAGATCCTTTTCGCTTCTTCTTTCATATTTCCTTTTCACTAATGATAAGACATTAAAAGATCTTTGGAGAGTGCACCTAATTGAACTATAGGAAGATCCCATTTGAATGACTATGTTCTTGAGTACTTATGTGCCAGAAGCTTTACTAAGTGCTCTCATGCTGTAGCAGGAAAGGACAGGTTGTGCTGCTGTAATCAACACCATCAAAGATCTTAGTGGCTTACAATAATGAAGGTTTAGGACTTGCTCACACACAGGTATTCCACAGATTAGCAGCCCCCATCTTGAACATTTGATCATCACATGCTAGAGGGAAAGAGGTCTTTAGAGGAACATGTACCAGCTCCAAGAGGACACTCATAGCTTCCATTCACAATTCATTGATCAGAATGTCATATGGCCGCAGCCATCCAACAAGAAGTTAGGACATACAGTGCTACCTTGGACCTCAGAGGTGGAGGATCTCCCATCCAATAGTCCTAATTAATACAAAACATACCTCAAATTGTTTCTCCTTATCTCTGAGAAAGGCTTATAGAAATTTAGAAAATGCCCACAGTTACACCGTAAAGGAGTCAGAATTTGAACCAGATCTGTGTGATTCCCAAGCTTGTTGATTTGGAATTGCACTGAATCTACCTAGATCAGTTTACAGAAACTAATATCTTAACACTGATATAAATAAGACTACCCCCTATTGTTATGATATGTTCTCCTATTTTATATACTGTTGACTTAATTTTCTAAATATCTGTTTAAAATTTTTACCTCTGTGATCATTAGCAATATTAGTCCACAGTTTCCTTTTCTTATGCTCTTTGTTGGTCTTTGGTATTAGGATAATGCTGACCACTAGAATTGTCTGAGTAGTGTTCCCTTTCCTTCACTTTTCTGGAAGAGTTCGTGTAGGACTGCTATCATTTCTTTCTTAAATGTTTGGTGGCATTCACTAAGGAAGACACCTATATTGTCTGGAGTTGGCATGCATGTGTGTGGCTGTGGGTGGGTTTCTAACTAGAAATTCAATTTCTCTAGGTGACACAGGCATTCAGTTAAGTGCATATGTTGACTTTCATATTGTGGCTTTCAAGGAATTTGTCCATTTTATTAAATCATCAGATTTACTGTATGAAGATGATCACAATACATCCTTATTATCCTTTTAATATCTACAGAATCTCTCGTGATATCACTTCTCTCATTCTTTATCATTTCCTGATCAGCCTGCCTGTGGCTTATAAATTTTATCAACCACCTCATAGAATGAGCTTTTGGTCTCACTGATCAAAAGCTGGGTGGTTTTTTATGCGTAGTTTTTGTTTATGTTTCCTTTCCACTTACTTTGGGCTTTATTTAGACTTATTTTTCTATTTTCTTACTGTTCACTTACTTTGCACTCTAATACCTCTAACATGAACAACTGATGATGACCTGAATGTATAAGGTTAATGTCCTTTGAAATATTGGGTTTCTTGACACCTGGGCACCCAGAGAGCATCTCTTCTTTGCTTCAATTTCTGTAGAGCATTTTTCTAGGTGCCAACATCATAGTTCATCAAAATTTAGTGTGTGATTAGATGAGTTTTGCTTGACTTGTTTTGTTTTTATTTGACTATTTCCCAATTAGTGTAAAAACTGTGACAGCGAGGACATTTTTTTTTCCAACTATTACCTCCAGAGCTCTTATCTCAGAACCTTGGTCTGAGAAGTTGTTCCATAAATGTTTGTTAAGCTGATTTGGCCAAAGGTAGCACAAGCTCATATTCTGATATGCTCGATCTAAAGTGTTTCAGTGAAGCCAGCTTAGGTTAATGATGTCAACCCCAGCCAAGTCTACAGAAATCTAAGATAGAATTTGAGGTTTTCAAAGAATCAATAGTCCTGGAAACCTGAAAAATAAAGTTAAAAACAGATGCATTATCATTTCTTCTGAATTGTAATGGGGAGAAAATTGATGTTAGTTTGAGAATCTGGTGGGCAGCTGTTATTTTTAGACGTGGCTACAGAGTTCTCTGTTCTTAAAGATGGTTATTTCAGCCTCAAGCAAAGAATGTAACTGTGAAAAACACATTAGGCTTTAAGTACTTTCTCTCCCTAAATAGGCTTACCTGCCTGATGTCTATCACATAACATGTTTTCAGTTTCACTTGAGCTTTGTGGTCTGAGAATACTCAACAATTTCTTGTAAGCCACCACTCTCATTTTATGCCTGGGTTGTCTCTACTTTCAAAGCCCCAGGAGTGTGTTCAGAGTACAAATTTCAGGTGACCTTGAACAAGCACATTGATTATAGGGAAATGACAACAAGCAAAAACTGATTCTTCCTTCAGTTCTGAGTGAGGTCAAGGAAGTCTCATAGTTTCATTATTTCACTGTTTTCTCAATTATAAAATGGCACTATATGGCAAAATATGCCCCCCACTGTCCACCTGGCACTACTAATGCCAAGTTGGTGGGGGCAGGGATACTATGTATGAAATTGTGGGGGGGGAAACCCTGTGGAACTACTTATCTGGGACTGGGTAGTATAACTGAATAGACTGGGCAGTACATAAGCTAATGTTTGTCCTTAAAAGAAATAGTTGGGGCATGAGTACCTGGAAGAAAAAGTTGCCTGGAAATGAATGTTTCGCCAAGTGGGAATATGCATGACCACAGTAAGGAAGTAGATTTTTAGGAGAACTATATAGTCAGGAAGCAGAAGAAAACCTTACTATTAATTCTGTCCTGAACAAATTACCCTGGAAGAAAGAAATTGACTATATGAAAATTATGGGGGGGAAATTTAGAGTCACATCTAAAACTAGGGTATGGTGGCCAAGAGAAGTTTTAGTCTGGCATTAAATGTCCCAGAAGAAGGTCTCCTCATTTTATCTACTTAGTATCTCTGGCATATAGTTTGATCTATTCAGGTAATAAATGCATGTCTGTTTCTTCTAGGTGAGTTTCCTGTGGGAATTTTAAACAAGAGAATGACACTAGATTTTGCAATTTTTTGAAGGCCAGAGTTGACTATTTCAAATCCATCCAGGTCTTTCACGTTGATTTAAAAATCCTAAGTGCTTAATTAGTCCCTGCTAAATAATTTAATAATTTTTATCTTTTCACAATTTTTCATAATTTTAAAATGTCATAATTTCATAATTTTCAAAGTTTCAGGTTGAAATCACTATCAAAGCTATGACTTGTGCCAAAAGAAATTGGTCAGCATGAACATATGTATGTCTATTATAGTAGATAGATACACACACAGTTTGAGTATTATCATTATTCTTAGGTGCTGTCAACAGAAGAAAGGCATTTATTAGAGAATACTGAGAGGCATACAACATCTCCAGGAAGGCCAAGAATCAAGAGTAGATGCTACAGAGCCGAGAGCAACTGCAGACAGGAGAAATACCCTACCCGCTGTGAGAACATTCCAGGGAAAACTTCAGTCCTGCCACAACCCACCTCTCTCCCCAGATTTTTCATCAGAGCTGCCTCAGAAGAACTAAATGCTCCTACCACAGTGCCACATGTCACTTACTTTCTTCCTCCAAGTCTCATAGTATAAAACCTGAGTCACATATGGAACCTGACTGCAAGAGAATGTGGAAATTATAGCTCTTAACTTTCAAGCCTCCCCAGTGCTATGGAAGGGGAGCTGGAATAAGTAATGTGCAAATCAATGCATCATAAGATTGCTTCATTTACACCAAGATGTTTGTCGTAACCAGCTGACTAGTTGGGACTGTTCCTAGAAGAGGATCGTATCTAAAAGTACAGGGTGAAATTGTCATTGCTGGACTGGTGCTGGAGAGATGGTTAATCCCTTCCCTTACTCCTACTCCTCATCTCCTACATGCTAGTGGCAAGCAAGAAGTAACTCTATAGATCTGAACTATCTTAGGTTTTAAAAGTGGCTGAGTTGCCTTTCCTCAGAGGAGAATGATGCCTGCCTGACCCCCTTCATAGAGCTGTTGACAAGGTAACACGTGTGTGTTCTGCAGTTGTATCATTTGTATCATATCCACAATCCATTCCTTCTTAGAGATTTGTGTTTGCGTATGGACATACCTTAGCCTTATCACAACCTTTATCTCTCCCGACCCAACTGAATCAGTCAGTCATCAATATCTGTTTAACCCACTTCAAAAATTGCCCTCAGTTTTAGGCTTTCCCTTCCATCTCCTCTATCAAGTCAGCTCAGGTGCCCATCTTGTCACATCTAGGTTATTACAGGTGTTCTAACTGTTCACCTTGCTTCTAGTCTCACCACCTTCCCCCCATCCATCCTAAGAAACAAATCAAATCATGCTGCTCTATTGCTTTCACATTATTTTCACTATTATTGCATCAAAATTCATGCTATGAAAACACCACTATCCAAGCAAAGACCCCCTTTCTAAAGAGGGGGCAAATAATTCCAGTGGAGACCACTATAATCACTTGTTGCAGGTGGTCAGTGTTAAAAATTTGAGGTGGAAGACTCATTAGATGATCCTCTAGTGGTCACTTCTATAGGTGGATCAATATTAAAACTGGAATCTTCTTTTCATCAAGGGAGTTGTCCAAATCTTCCCCACATAATTCCTCTATGTGCTCCCCATCATATTAGTTATGAATTACACAACTCTTTTCCACTTTTCTGTTTCATTTTACCCCTCTCAACTTTATCCTAGCCAGTCTCTACGCCTGTGATTTTACACACACACACACACACACACACACACACACACACAAAGTGTGTTTTACCTTTATAGTGCATCAAATGGTACAACCCAGCCATATTCTTGATACCACTCAACATACCTCATGATGTTGTTGCTTTGAGAGAAACCCTATCTCTGTCTACTACCTAATTTGGAGACTCTTTTGGGTTTTCATCACATTTACCTCAAAATAGTTATTTTACTGACAAGCAGGATACTATACAAACTACCTCTAATAAAATAAACCATGTGATTTTTTTTTAAAGTTAACTCTAGGGTGCCTGGGTGGCTCAGTGGGTTAAAGCCCCTGCCTTCAGCTCAGGTCATAGTCTCAGGGTCCTGGGATTGAGGCCCACATCGGGCTCTCTGCTCAGCAGGGAGCCTGCTTCCTCCTCTCTCTCTGCCTGCCTCTCTGCCTACTTGTGATCTCTCTCTGTCAAATAAATAAACAAACAAATAAATAAATCTTTTTTTAAAAAAATAACATTCTTATTAAAAAAAGTTAATTCTAGGTTATTACTTTATTTTCACACTCAGGTAGTTTTTATACCTAGATAGCTTTTTTTTTTTTTTACTTTAAATTTATTTTATTTTTTCAGTGTTCCCACCTAGGTAGCTTTAAACAAAAAGAACACAATATGCAAAACAAGTTATCTGAGAACAGAGATCAGCATTCACTTCTAACGTCTAATTATTTTAAATAAATACCTCACTCGTAGAAATCACAGAAAATCATAAACTTCCTGTTAGGCTGTGAAGAATGAAAGATACTTGATCAATAGAGAAAAACCCTGGTTAAGAGATAATTGGGAGATGGGGTGCCTGGGTGGCTCAGTCAGTTGGGCGACTGCCTTCGGCTCAGGTCATGATCCTGGAGACCCAGGATCGAGCCCCACATTGGGCTCTCTGCTCGGTGGGAAGCCTGTTTCTCCCTCTCTCACTCCCCCTGTTTGTGTTCCCTCTCTGGCTGTGTTTCTCTCTGCCAAATAAATTAAATCTTTAAAAATAAAAAAGATAATTGGGAGAAACATATTTAACATTTCCAATTTTTTTACATTGAGATTTTGTATTTCTTGATATGGGTTTGGAAAAAATACATATCCTTCCACTGAAAATAAGCTCAATCTCTGGCCATTTCTATTTCTTTTGGAAGCTCCTTCTCTGCTCGATAGCTGAATATATGTCCTCAGTGCTCTCCCCTAACACTCCATCTCTCATCTCTCTGCAGCCTTTCTCTAATCATATCTCCTCCCTTCTCATAGCTTTATTATACATATATAATCAATACAATGATAACTGCCATATGTATATTTCCAGTCTGGAATGTTCTTCTGAGCTCCAGATATGAATGTATACTTAGCCTCTTGATTAGTCGCTTAGTTGCCTCAAAAGCAACTTACACTCCACCTAGAGTGAGGCCTTGATTTTCAGCTCTGTAATTGCTCCTCCTTCTGACTCCCTAACCTCAATAAATGGCACTAGCATTTTCCCAGCAGCTTCAAATCTAAACACCTGGGAGTCATACAAATCCAAACACATGTCCATCACATGCCTTCGTCAAGATTTGGCAATACAGACTCCATGACTTAACTCAGATTTGCTCATTGCTTACCATATCTACTGACAGCACTCTATACCAAGCTACTGTCATCTCTTGCCTGTACTACCTTCATAGACTACAATGTACAGCCTTGTTTGCTCTCTAAAGTTTAGTTTGAGAAGCAATCATAGTGTTCCTTGTAGGTCATATGTTGGCCTATATTACGGTTGTGTTCAAAATATTCCAATGGGTTGACAGATTCTCAGAAATGGCCACAGTAACTCCCATCACATATGCTCACAAGATCACATGTGATCATGATTCTGCACATCAAGAGGTAGAGTGTAACTCCACTCACCCCTTAGTTTAGGACAGCCTGATGACTCACTCATCATTAATGGAATGCAGTGGAAGTGATACTCTGTAAATTCTGAAGCTATGTCCAAAAGAGTCACAAAGTTTTGATGTAGTTTCCTTGAGACACTTAACTTGGGAGATGCCAACTATGAAAAATTGAGACCTCTCTGAGACCACCAGTCCAGAAAAGTCATACATAAGCACTCCAGTCCAGAGCCTTAGATGTCCTCCCAGCATCAACTGCCTACCATGAATGAAACATCTTAATCATCCAACGCAGTTAAGACTTCAGCTAACAGTAGCCCCACACAACATCCGAACATAATTTGGAGATAATCTGTTATATATCAGTAGTGACTGCATCAGCCAACTTCCCCTTGTTCTGAAAATAAAATCCAAAATCCTTCCTGAAAACTAAAGGGTCCTGCATGATCTGGGTTCTGGCTAGTCCTTTGGTCTCTTTTGTGCCTTGCTTATTAGGCTTCAACCATGCTGACCTTTACTTATTCCTAATTAGGGACTTTGCTGAGGCTATTGTTCTCCCTGCCTTAAGCACACTCTTTACCTGGCTAACAGCAGCTCAACCCTCCAAGTCTTAATTCCGATTTCTTCTGGAAAGCTAAAAAGATACATGGTAAGGAAGAAAGGTGTTTTTGTTTTTTGTTGTTGTGTTGTTGTTAAATGGAAGATACTTAAATAAAAGTGTACAGTGATGGGACCTAGTTGATTAAAAGGAAGGAGTTGATGACAGGGCAAAGAAAAGATGGTTAATGAACAATGGCAGGCTGCTGGCATTGCCTTCCTGTCTCAGATGTGAAAGAGAAAGAAGAAAGGGTAGGTAGTATGTGGATATAATCTATATTCCCTACAAACATACTCCACTCAGCTAAGGCTGACCTGTAGTTACTACACCAAGAGGCTCCCATGCCTTCGCTGTCCTTGGGATCAGCCAATGGGAAGTCCTGGAAGGGAACTGGTGGGAAGGAAGAGAGAGAAGTGGGAATATTTGGTGTTCCAGTTCCTCCCCACCGGGATACTTCTGGCTGGCTGCCTCTCTCACCATGCTATGGTCACAGCTCCTCTCATCACAGCTCCATCCCTCTCACACTGGTTTCATTAAGATTTGAGGAGCCACTCCCTTTCCCTACAGCAGTCCTCTCTGTTACTAGCACCAGGTGATCCATTAGCCCTTGGGTTCCCTAGCTCCACCAATGCCTTTGTAAATAGTCTGTTTATTATCAG
Source organism: Spilogale gracilis (assembly GCA_004023965.1). Taxonomy (NCBI): domain Eukaryota; kingdom Metazoa; phylum Chordata; class Mammalia; order Carnivora; family Mephitidae; genus Spilogale; species Spilogale gracilis. The sequence goes on from PITA01004655.1 coordinate 114,745, forward strand.
ATTATCCTAATTTCAGTTTGACATCTGTTTTCTGCTAGGCTCCAGTCAGATATGGGGAGGAACACTGATGAGTAAGTAGGAGGAAAGGGCAAGAAAGTGTGAAGCAGACAACAAAATCAACATCTGATGCTATTCCAGTTAAAACAGAAAACTGCAAAGTCACTAAGAAAGTATCACAGTTAAACCAAGCAGTAAAATGAAAGTGCTGAGGGACTGTCATCTGTATAAATTTATGTCTAGAGAGAATGCTTATAGAGATAAAAGATCTCTGCTATTAAACAACAAAATCAAGATTTTCTTTTTTCCACTTAAAGGTCTGAACTAGCAAAGTTCATGAGAGATTGTGGAAAACAAACCAGATGAGTCATTTTATTCCTTTTCGGTTACCCACATTATGACAAGCTTAGAACATCACTTTTGCCATACATGTCACAGCGGCCTCCACAAACTAGAATACCTTAAGTGGTTTTTAAATGTTTTATTTTTCTAAGTTTTTCTGAATTTGAAAATAAAACAACATTTTTTGTTTTAAATCAGGACAGATGCACTGTGCCTAAGATCCATGGAGCCTGTGTCAACTCTTGAAATAACCTTGGCTCCTGACGGAGGAATAGCACAAGTGTAAATGAGAAATTCTAGTCCAAGTTGATTTGCCACCATCTTCAGCATCCCCACTATGCTATTTTTAAGCCTATTGTTGTTGCTGTTGTGGTGATGGTGATGACGATGATGCTCTGACTGCTGGAGGGAAATGTTAAAAGCACTTATGCCACTTATGCAGCATTTGTCTTTATGTCAGATAGTGTTTTAAGATATAATTTAGTTTAGGGGCACCTGGGCGACTCAGTTGGTTAAGCATCTGCCTTTGACTTAGGTCATGATCCGAGGGTCCTGGGCTTAAACCCTACATTGGGCTCCCTACTCAGTGAGGAGTCTGCTTCTCCCTCTCCCTCTACTCCTTCCCATTTCTGGTGCTCAATCACTCTCTTACCATCTGTGAAATACATAAAATCTTTTTTTAAAAAAAGAAGAAATCTTATAAGTTAAATCATGTTATCCTCATGACAATTGTATGATAGAAGACATTTTTACTTCTATTTTCAGAGAAGAGAACAAAAGCACAGAGAGGCTTGGTAAGTTGCCAGAGTCACTCACTTACCAATTGTATAACAAAGAAAACCAACATCAGGGACAAAGTATAAGTAAAATGCTTGATAGATGAGCTTTTGTTTTTCCTTCCTTTTTCTTCTTTATAACTGCTAAGGATTAGTCATCAACTTGGGGAAATTTGGACCTATTTGACCTCATGCTTCTCTGGGAAGTAAAAAAGAAACTTATTAGTCTTTCCTGTTGTCTCAGGCAAAGGTGATTCCCAAGGGGGAAACATTAGGAAGATGGTAGCGTGGGAGGAACCTAAGCATACCTCATCCCATGGATATAACTAGATAATGCATCATGGTAAATAACCCAGAAAATGACCCCAATATTCGCAGAACAAACTCCACAATAAAGGTAGAGAAAAGGCCACATGGAAGAGAGTCAGAAGGGCAGAGATGCAGTAGGGAGCTAAAGAGAACCTGGAGCCATCAGTGGAAGAGATGGCAATGAATCCCCATACCATTTGGCTTTCAAAACTAGGTAGCAACTTTAGAACACTATGCAGATTCCTCAAAAAATTAAAAACAGAGCTACCCTATGACTCAACAATTGCACTACTGGGTATTTACCCCAAAGATATGGATGTAGTGAATAGAAGGGCCATATGTACCCCAATGTTCATAGCAGCAATGTTCACAATAGCCAAACTGTGGAAAGAGTCGAGACGTCCTTCAATAGACAAATGGATAAAGAAGATGTGATCCATGTGTACAATGGAATATTATGCTTCCATCCGAAAATATGAATACCCAACTTTTACATCAACATGGATGGGACTGGAGGAGATTATGCGGAGTGAAATAAGTCAAGCAGAGAAAGTCAATTATTATATGGTTTCACTTACTTGTGGAACATAAGGAGTAACATGGAGAACAGTAGGATAAGGAAAGGAAAGTGAATCAGGGGAAATCAGAAGGGGAGATGAATGAGGAGAGACTGTGGACTCTGAGAAACAAACTGAGGGATTTTGAGGGGAGAGGGTTGGGGGGTCTGGGTGAGCCTGGTCGTATGTATTAAGGAAGGCACATATTGCATGGAACACTGGGTGTGGTACATAAACAATGAATCTTAGAACACTGCATCAAAAACTAATCATGTATTTTATGGTGACTAACATAACACACACATACACACACACACACACACACACACACACACACAAGCTAGATGGCCCAAATTTCATGAGTTCATACAGCCAGGTGGACTTACAGACTGGAATTTTAAAAATCAGACTGTTCTGGGAGATCCCAGGTGCAATAAGAAGTTAGGTACCTGCCTTTAAAGAGACACCATGAGAAACAGCCTATAGAAATACCATGTAGAAGCAGCAATTTGAAAATATCTGAGATAATTAGGAAGAAGAGTTACTTATTAATCTCAGAGTGTGTCCCAGAAAGGTAGGGTTGGCTGAGAAGCTTCTCCAAAAACACAAGAGCTGGCAAGCTCCATTTCCCTTCCCCACCCTCCAGTATAAACATATAGCCACATGTGGCCACCTGTGGGAACCAGCATGACACCCACACTCACTACCTAACATGCTTATACCAAGCCCCATCCCACTGGACTTCAGTGGATCTGCCCTTTCCAGTCATGCTTGCCTCTGGCCTGATACGATGGGTCTCCTCTCCCAGAAGACTGGTGTGAACCTTGCCAATTCCTTGCACACTTTTTGCAGGGTCTCAGTCCCAGAAGTGGTGACAATGGACCCTGCAGAAGACCTATTGCACCTTGTTAAAATTATGCACCCAGTGGACCCAGACTGGGTAGCCCTGCTCAAGGTGGCAGCAGAGATGGATCTCCTTAAACTGGAGCACACCTTGTTAAAACTTCACACTCCACCCTAACTGGAATGGTCCCAGAAGCAGCAGCATCTGTTCTAATACACTCTTGCTCAGAGTCCATTTAAATCAAGGCCACAAGCCTGGCAATATGCAAGCAGCCCCTACAGGTGCCAGCACCAGTCCAAGGTGACTCCACCACAGACAAGGGTAAGATAAATGCCACACCAGTCAGACTGATACCCCAAGCATCGGGTTGGTGCCAGACAGTTGGTCTAATTACAGGCCCCACCCACCATGAAAATTTCACAGGGCACAACACAGGGAAAGTACATTGCAGCTTGGTGCTTCTGCATCTCTGTAAATGCCTCACTGGACTCAACATAAGCCCAAGGCAGACGCAGCCTAGTCCACTAACACCACAAGGACCAAAAATCACCAAAGGAGGCAAAGAGAGCCATGACAGCTGACTAAGCTAAATTAAAAAGTGGCCAAGACACAACAGTAGGACACAGGCAACACACAAGGGGACACCCTGAGGCTCCAGGTTCTGATGCACAGATGGCATTGCATTATAGGGCACTAAAGGAACTCTACCTCATAGGACAATTACTTTCAAGAGCAAGAAATGTATCTGACTTTCCAAACACACAGAAACAGACACAAACTTAGAAAGAGGAGACCAAAAACTATGTGCCAAATGAAAGAAAAAGATCACAGCAAGAGACCTAAGCAAAATATATATGAGAAATATGCCTGATAGAGAATTTTAAATAATGATCGTAAAGGTACTCACTGGACTAGAGAAGAGTGAAGGACAACAGTGAGACACTTAGTGATTAACAAGAAGAAGAACCAATCAGAGATGAAGAGCACAATAAATAAAATTTAAAATATATTCAATAGAATAAATAGCAGGCTGGAGGAAGCAGAGGAATGAATTAGTGACCTGGAGGACAGAATAATGGAAAATAATCAAGTTGAGTATGTGGGGGGAGGGGCCTGAAAAATGAGAACAGACTTAGGGAACTCAATGACTCCATCAATCATAATACCCTTCACATTATAGGGATCCCAGAAGGAGAAGAGAGGGGAAAAGGGGTTAAAAATTTATTTGGAAAAATAATAGCTGAAAACCAATTTGAAATTTTAAAAAAGCCATTAATGAGGTGCAATTAAAAAATGAGGGCTCTTCCTGCTAGGATAAATGAGGCAGAAGAGAGAATTAGTGATATAGAAGACCAAATGATGGAAAATAAAGAGGCCAAGAAGAGAGACAAACAACTACTGGACCACAAGGGGAGATTTCAAGAGATAAGTGATACCATAAGGCAAAACAATATTAGAATAATTGGGTTCCCAGAAGAAGAAAAAGAAAGAGAGAGAAGGGCAGAAGGTATATTGAAGAAAATTATAGCAGTGAATTTCCCTAATTTAGCAGAATTCAAGCATCAAAATCCAAGAGGCACAGAGAACCCCCACCCCTAAAATCAATAAAAATAGGTCCACACCCCATCATCCAATAGTAAAACTTACAAGTCTCAGTGACAAATAGAAAATCCTGAAAGCAACCCCAGACAAGAAGTCTATAACACACAATGGCAGAAATATTAGATTGGCAGCAGACCTATCCGCAAAGACCTGGCAGACCAGAAAGGACTGGCATGATATATTCAGAGCACTAAGTGAGAAAAATATGCAGCCAAGAATACTATATCCAACTAGACTGTCATTGAAAATAGAAAGAGTTAAAAATCTTCGAGAACAAATGAAAACTAAAAGAATTTGCAAACACCACACCAGCCCTACAGGAAATATTAAAAGGGATCCTGCAAGCAAAGAGAGAGCCTGAAAGGAACAGACAAGAAAGGAACAGAGACAGTATACAGTAACAGCCACCTGTGCTTACAATAGCATAAAATTCTTATCTTTCAGTAGTAATGCTGAAGGTCAGTGGGCTAAATGGCCCAATCAAAAGACACAGGGTATCGAATGGTTTAAAAAAAAAAAAAAGACCCATCAATATGTTGTCTCCAAGAAACTCATTTTAGACCCAAAGATACCTTGAGATTGAAAGTGAGGGGGTGGAAAACAAATTTCCATGCTAATGGACATCAAAAGAAAACTGGGGTGGCAATCCTTATATTAGACAAATTATATTTTAAGCCAAAGACTCTAATAAGAGATGAGGAAGGACACTATATCATACTTGAAGGGTCTGTCCAACAAGAAGATCTAACATTTTAAATATCTATGCCCCTAATATGAGAGCAGACAATTATATAAACCAATTAATAACTAAATCAAAGAAACACATCAACAATAATACAGTAATAGTAGGGGACTTTAACACCCTCTTCACTGAAATGGACAGATTATCTAAGCAAAAGATCAACAAGGAAATAAAGGCTTTAAATGACACACTGGACCAGATGGACATCACAGATATGTTCTGAATATTCCATCCAAAGCAATGGAATACACATTCTTCTCTAGTGCGTATGGAACATTCTCCAGAATAGATCACATCCTGGGTCAGAAATCAACCAGTACCAACTTTCTGGGATCATTCCTTGCATATTTTCAGACCACAATGCTTTGAAACTAGAACTTAACCACAAGAAGAAAGTTGGAAAGAACTCAAATACATGGAGGCTAAATAGTATCCTACTAAAGAATGAATGGGTTAAGAAGGAAATTAAAGAAGAATTTAAAAAATTCATGGAAACAAATGAAAATAAAAACAAAACGGTTCAAAATCTTTGGGACACGGCAAAGTGGACCTGAGAGGAAAGTATATAGCAATACAAGCCTTTCTCAAGAAACAGGAAAGGGCTCAAGTACACAACCTAACCCTACACCGAAAGGAGTGGACAAAGAAGAGCAAACAAAGCCTAAACCCAGCAGGAGAAGAGAAATAAAGATCAGGAGGGGGTCAAGATGGCGGAAGGCCAGGTGACCACATTTCGGGGGGGAGTTCCCTGAAGAGAGCTGAATTCCAGGAAAAAAACCACTACAAGACCACCGTGAACACCCATGAAACCAGCCTGACATGTGATATTTCCCACTTCTGGACCGCCACGAGAGACAAAGAACATCAGCAAAAAGGTAGAAACAAATTGGAGGGTCTGGAGGCTTGCCCCCAGAGACAGGGGAGTGGGGGAGGAAGCCCGCAGAGCTGAACCATTGAAAACAAATACCCGAAAACGAAAGTGCTCTGTGAGTGAGGAATAACAGCAGATTACGGCCTG
>PITA01004656.1:0-29983 GCA_004023965.1 Spilogale gracilis
GGCGGCGCCTGGGTGGCTCAGTTGGTTAAGCCACTGCCTTCGGCTCAGGTCATGATCCCGGAGACCCGGGATCGAGCCCCACATCGGGCTTCCTGCTCGGCGGGAGGCCTGCTTCTCCCTCTCTCAGTCCCCCTGCTCGTGTTCCCTCTCTGGCTGTGTTTCTCTCTGTCAAATAAATAAAATCTTTAAAAAAAAAAAAAAAAAAAAAAAAAAAACAATCCCTATTGGGGCGCCTGGGTGGCTCAGTTGGTTAAGCAGCTGCTTTCAGCTCAGGTCATGATCCTGGAGACCGGGGATCAAGTCCCACATCAGGATTCCTGCTCAGTGGGAGGCCTGCTTCTCCCTCTTTCAGTCCCTCTGCTTGTGTTTCCTCTCTAGCTGTGTTTCTCTCTGTCAAATAAATAAAATCTTTAAAAAAAATAAAAATAAAAATAAAACAATCCCTATCAAAATACCACCAGCATCTTTCACAGAGAATAAACAGTCCTAAAATTTGTATGGAACCACAAAAGACCCCAAATAGCCAAAGCAATCCTGAAAAAGAAAAGAAAGGCTAGAGGCATCATAATTCTGGACTTCAAGCTATATTACAAAACTGTAGTCATCAAGACAGAAATGAGAGTGGGCCCTTGGGGTGCCTGGGTGGCTCAAAAATGAACACCTATATCAATGGAACAGAATAGAAAACCCTGAAATAGACCCACAACTATATGGTCAACTAATCCTAACAAAAGCAGGAAAAAATATCCAACGGCAAAAAGATAGTCTCTTCAACAATGGTGCTGGGAAAACTGGACAACAACATATAGAAGAATGAAACTGGACCACTCTCCTACACCATACACAAAAATGAATTTAACATGGATGAAAGACCTAAACGTGAGACAGGAATCCATCAAAATCCGAGAGGAGAACACAGGCAGCAACCTCTTTGACCCTGGCTGTAGCAACTTCTTGCTAGACATGTTGCCAGAGGCAAGGGAAACAAAAGCAAAAAACTATTGGGACTTTGTTAAGACAAAAAGCTTCTGCACAGCAAAGGAAACAACCAACAAAACTGAAAGGCAGCCTACGGGAATGGGAGAAGATATTTGCAAATGACATATCTGATAAAGGGTTGGTATCTAAAATCCATAAAGAACTTATCAAACTCAATACCAAAAAAATAAATAATCTAGTTAAGAAGTGGGCAGAAGAGATAAATAGACACTTTTCCAAAGAAGACATCCAGATGGCTAACAGACACATGGGAAGATATTCAACATCACTCATCATCAGGGAAATACAAATCAAAACCACAATGAGACACCACCTCACGCCTGTCAGAATGGCTAAAATTAACACAGGGAACAAGACACGTTGGTGAGGATGCAGAGAAAGGGGAACTCTCTTACAAAACTATTAGTGGGAATACAAACTGGTGCAGCCCCTCTGGAAAACAGTGTGGAGGTTCCTCAGGAAGTTAATAGAACTACCCTATTATCCAGCAATGGCACTGCTAGGATACAAAAAAAAAAAAAAAAAAAAGGCAAACACAAAAATACAAATTCAAATACATGTTCCCTGATGTTTATAGCAGCATTATCAACAACAGCCAAACTACAGAAAGAGTCCAGGTGTCCATCAACAGATGAATGGGCAAAGAAGAGTGGCGTGTGCACGTGCACACACACACACACAGACACACACACACGGGAATATTATGCAGTCATAAAAAATGATGGGATCCTACCATTTGCAATAATAGGGATGGACCTAAAGGATATTATGCTTAGTGAAACATGTCAAGCTGAGAAAGACAAATGCCATATGACTTCACTGATATGTAGAATCTAAAAAAGTAAATAAACAAAAAGCAGAATCAGACCTATAAATACAGCAAACAAGCTGATGCCAAAGGTGGTAGGGGATGGGCAAAATGGATGTAGGTGAATGGGCGATTCAGGCTACCAGTTATGGAATGAAGAAATCATGGGACTAGGGAAGAAATCATGGAAAAGGGAAGATGTCAATGATATAATAGCATTGTATGGTGACAGATGGTAGCTATACTTGTGGTGAGCACAGAATAATGTAGAGAGAGACTGAATCACTATGTTGCATGCCTGAAACTAAGGTAACATTGTATGTCAGTTCTACTCAAATGAAAAAAAAATTAAAAATAAGTAAAACAAAAGGAATAAGTTTAGCAAGATGTAAATATGCTGCAAACTATACAATATCATTGAAGAAATCAAAGAAGACTTAACCAGAAAGACACTCCATCCTCATAGATTGGAAGATTTAATATTGTTAAGATGAGAACATTCCCCAAGTTGATCTACAGGCTCAGTGTAATCTCTATCAAAATTCCATTTGGACTTTTTTTGCAGAGATTGAAAAGCAAATCCTAAAATTCATATGGAAATGCAAAGGAGAGAGAATAGCCAAAACAATTTTGAAAAAGAACAGAGTTGGAGGACTCCCACTTGTCAATTTCAAAACTTACACAAGCTATAAATAAAAAAGACTGGCATGAAGATAGTCATTTGTATCAATGAAACAGACTTTAGAGTCTAGAAATAAACCCATACAACTGTGATCAATTGTTTTTCAACAAGGGTGCTGATTGAATGGTGAAAGAATGATTTTTTTCAACAAACGGTGCTGACACAACTGCCAGTCTCACACAAAAGAAAGAAGCTGGGCCTCTACCTCACACTGTATATAAAAATTGACTCAGATGGCTACACAACTTAAAGAGCTGAAACTATGACACTTGTACAGCAAAACATTGATGTGAATCTTCATTACTATAGATTAGGCAGTGGCTTCTTAGCCATGGCATGTAAAGCACAGGAAACAAAAGAGGAAATAGATAACATGGACCTCATCAAAACCAAAATCTTTTATGCTTTAAAGGATACCACCAAGAAGTGAAAAGACCACCCACAGAATGGGAGAAAATATTTGAAATCCTTTATATAATGAAGAACTTGTATCCAGAATATATTAAGAGCTCTTACGCTCCAACAATAAAGACACCTGATTACAGGCTAAGGATTCCCAGATTATATTCTTCATAGGTAAGTTTTATGGTGTATGAATTATATCCCAATTAAAAGAAAGAAAGCGGTTAAGAAGTAAATGTGAAGAAACTTTAAGAATTTAACCAATTTAATTCACATATATTCTCCTGACATGGATCCAGAGAGTGATTTATGATGAAAAGACATTTCAAAGAAACCAAATATTAAGTCATAAGAAAGCATTATGTCATTTTTTTGACAGTAATTTTTCTTTTTTTTTTTTTGCACCAAAATAATGTTACCTCTCACATAGATGGCTTCTTAGAGTCAATAGAATATGGCATGACAGACATAGCATTGGAGTTTACTGGGGAAAAAGAAGTACTAATCAATAAATGATTCTTAAATAATCAATTACATATGTGGGGAAAAAATCGAATCCCACCTCACACCATTTATTAAAAACAATCCCAGATAGAGACTCAAGTTTCAAAGGTAAAACAGTAACACTTACAGGAGAAAGTAGAGAAATCTTTATGACAAAGGGGCAGAGAAAGATTCTTTAACAAGACTTACAAAAGGCACCAAGCATAATAGAAAAAATATACTCAACTATACTAAATATTTTTTTAAGATTTAATTAATTTGACTGGGAGAGAGGGAACACAAGCAGGGGAAATGGGAAAGGGAGAAGCATGCTTCCTGCTGAGAAGGAAGTCTGATGCAGGGCTTGATCCCAGGACCCTGGGACCATGACCTGAGCCGAAGGCAGACGCTTAACCGACTGAGACACCCAAGGGCTCCAAGATGCAATACTTTAGAAAACAATTTAGCACTATCCTGTATTTGCCCTAGGAAGGTGTCATTTCCCCCCAGGGATACTCAGAAACATTCCCGTAGGTGTACAACAGTGTCTATACAAGGATTCCTAGGCATTCTGGAAAAACAACACTCTTGGTATTGGAGGTGTGTAATTCTCCAGATCCCCCACAAAGATACAGAGCAGCCAGGATTGCAAAACTAAAATCCCAAAGGCAGCACCTAGGGCAGACTATCCCCACAGATCCCACGAGCCCTAAAACTGAACGGGCGGAGATACACCTACAAAACCTCAGCACAGCAGCTGAGTCAGAAGAAACGACGGAGCCGGCAACAGATCTAAGAACTTCACAATAAGCAACAGGCAGCCACACGAAAGCCAGTGGGCCAACTGTAATGAGAGCGCTGCTTGGCTCGAATCTCGGTGCGCAAGCGCACCAGTGTGTGGATTTAAGCGTGAGTGTAGACACACCCTCGTGTACGCATGTGCTTACAATTTCACATACAGCCGGGCCTGCAAGATGTCTCCGTTACACAACCAGCCTGCTAGGAGTTGTATGTGAGGCTCCAGGGAGCCTCTGGGTGGAGTGTGCTGCATCGTCCGGGTCAGGTGCTTAACTGGCGAGGCACTTGGAGGGGGGCGGGGCGCCGCTGGCGCTCGTTTTTGTTTCCCTTTCACCATTTCTGCCATTCCACAGAGTGCTGGAGCCTTATTGTGTTTATAGCAACGTTTCCTTCAAATTGACTTGCTTTTTCCTTGAATACATTAATTTTGAATGCGCTCCTATGGAGACGCGGCATAGTCCAGAGGTTAAGAACACAGAATCTAGGGACGCCTGGATGGCTCAGTCCTTAAGTGTTTGCCTTCGCTCAAGTCATGATCCCAGAAGCCCGGGATCAAGCCCTGCAACCTGCTCAGCGGTTGATTCAACACAGAATCTAGAGCCAGGCTGGCAAGATTTCCACGCTGTCTCCCCCCACTTCTCAACCTGATTTAACCCCCTTGTGCCTCAGTTTCCCCATCTATGAGGGCCATTATAGTTCTTATCCTGGAGGTTTATAATTAGGTTATGAGAATCCGCGATCTGTCTTTATAAGCATTTAAAATGAGCCTTCCACAGAGGAAGTGCTATGTAAGTTGGCTGCGACCTCTAACATCAGTGGGACACCTGAATCACTCACTTCTTAAAATGTTAAAGATAAAAACAAAATGGTGCTATTAAATTCTAGTGAGGTAGTTGCCTGCTAAATACCTAGTAGCCCTTGTCTCTTCTTAAAAATGTGAAGCAGAGGGGCACCTGGGTGGCTCAGCTGGTTAAGTGACTGCCTTCGGCTCAGGTCATGATCCCGGAGTCCCGGGATCGAGTCCCACATCAGGCTCCCTGCTCGGCGGGAAGCCTGCTTTTCCCTCTCTCACTCCCCCTGCTTATGTAACCCTCTCAGCCTGTGTTTCTCTCTGTCAAATAAAATCTTTTAAAAAAAAATGTAAAGCAGAGGGGAAGGCATGAGGCTAAGGAAATCTTCAAGACTTTCGAATGGTAACCCGAGGACACGTCCTCCACCAACCGGAAGACTAGAGGAGAAACAAAACAAGACTTTTTCGCTGTACTACCCCCTGAAATCATGGCCCGGTGCGCTAGGAGTGGGCTGTACCTACTCTGGAAAGTTCTGGAAGGGCCAATCAGAGATAGAAAGTTGGGAAAGGGAGAGGTGTCCCAAGTAGCACATATAAATGAAAAATGAAAGCAGGCACCTCCGTGTCGATCCGTTGATCACAAACATCCCCGAGTTGAGAGCAAAATATCTTACACTGCCAGGCGGGCTCCAATGCAGAGAATATGTTTTCACTTTGAATTGAAATGTTGCTGTACAAGGTGCATGCGGCCGGGGTTGGGGTGGGGTGGCTGTCACTCACCTATCCTCCTCGCTGTCTTTCCTCGGGTGACTCAGCGCTTCCCAGTAGGTGATTCCAGGTGACAGCTCCCAGCCAGCTTGCCTCCTGTTCTCTCCCACGGGCAGAGCCGGCTCAATTGCCGGGTACATTTTCTTTTAGCAGGCAGTGTCACCCGAGAGCGTGGCCAGCGGGGAGGACAGAAGAGGCCAGGTCCCAGCACCTCGGGACCTCCTACTGTGTGTGGCGCACTTTCCCAGCACCTGTCAAGCTCAGTCTCCGTGGGCCCTGATGGACGGGGTGAGCACCATAAGAGGATTAAGGGTGATGTTTAGAAAGCAGAGCTCCATCCCTGGAGGGAAGGTGCCACAGAACCATCAACACACAGTTCTGCATAATCAGTTCAACACCAGAACAATGGAAATGGGAAGGGAAGATTAAAAAATAATCCAAATTTCATAGCCTTGAGGGGTGTGATGGAATGGGAAATAAGGGTGAAAACGTTAAGCCCAGAATCACAAAACACTCTCTGAGTCTTTTAAAGCCTCAAGGCTAAGGTAGGAAACAACATTCTTGCCCTTGGGAGAATTATCGGAAGTCCCTCCGAAAGAGCACTAACTTCTGAGGTTCTCTTTGTGGAGACACTGCAGAGCCTGGCCTTTAGGTGAGCACAAGGACTAATTCACTGCGCCGCTGACAGTACAGCGAGAAGTTACGACCCCTCTCCCAACTGGGGAAATCTGTTCACGGAGCCCTTGTGGGAGGCCCAGGGTCCCTGAAAGGCGCTGACACCCATCTCCTCCCAGGCTTCAGCTGTGGCAACGCGAGGGGACAGCATGGCCATGTCAGGGTTGGGCATGCACAGGGTTTCACACCCAGCATCGTGCCGGCCCTCCCATGCTCTGCTCTATGCAGTGTGCTTGCCCAGCCCCGCTTTGCCTGGATGTGAGCTCTGGCTTTGCGTACGTTCTTTCTCTCCCTGTGTCCTTACATGCCTCCTTCCTCTTCCTCTTGCCGCCCACCCCCCACCATGCCCCATTTCTTTTCTTTCTTTTTTGTTCTTTTTAAGATTTTATTTATTTGAGAGAGAGCACACACAAGCCAGGGGGAGAGGCAGAAGGAGAAACAGACTCCCCGCTGAGCAGGGAGTCCACATGGGGCTTGATTGTAGGACCCCAGAATCCTGACCAGAGCTGAAGGCAGACGCTTAACCGACTAAGCCACTCAGGTGCCCCAATGCCTCATTTCTATTTTAGTGTTTAAAGACTGAGATTGGAGGGTTTTCCCATTCTAGGTTCCATGTTGCCAAATCCCAAAATCAGAAACTGGGCTTTGCTGTTGGGACTGAATCTTGGAAACTGAGATTTCTCAGGAAGTCCAGAATATGAGCTCTACGTGGCTGCAGGCTGAAATGCCCACAGACATTCAAGAGCACAGCTGAGACAGTCAAAGTTGGCTACTGGGAGAATTCGGCTTTGTTCACCCTGCTCGTCGTGATATGCAGACAGTTCCAGACATTAACTCCATGCCACATCCTTTTCTCCCTCCAAACACTGGAATTCCTAGAAGCTTCCCATTATTAACCAGCACCCAACATCAGCCTCCCCATGCCCTCTCAATCTTCATGACCAGGAGAGCGCATCTTGCTAATATTTTATCGGCCTTTCCAGAACTCTCCGGAGTACGTGACAGCCACTCCTAGTGCATATCCCAGGGGATAATTTCAGGTGGCGGCTAAGGAGTGTGCATAGCCAGCCGATGACAGGGGCCACCTACCTGTCCCCGAGCCACACTGTGAGCCGGTACCCACTGACACACATCCTGCAGTGACTCCTGATACCAGCCCTTGCAATAGGCACTGTTGGCCTAATTTTACAGATGAGGAAACAGAGCTCCAAGTAAACTGCCCAGAGTCCCACAGACCCCAGAAGCTGTGCTCTTAGCCACTGTGTCGCTGTGCCCATAGAATTCCCAAAGAGATTTCAGTGAGTCACTGGGTTTATGTGTTACTGATTTAGGTGTATTGTCAAATCACCTCCACACTGAAAATACTATTTGAGGTTTCCTCATGCTGTTACTACTCAGAGATACTGAGGTATATCAGCCTGTGTTCATTTCATATACTATGCCTCTTTTTTTGGGGGGGGGCAATCTAACAGATAAGATAGTTCTCATGTTTAAAACTTAAATACATGTACACATGTAAGAAATAAATATACAGGGATGCTTGGGTGGCTTAGTGAGTTAAGCGTTGGACTCTTGATTTTGGCTCAGGTCACGATCCCAGGATTGTGGGAACGAACCCCGAGTCCAGCTCTGGGCTCAGCAGGGAGTCTGCTTGAGGATTCGCTGTCCCTCTTCCTCTGCCCTCCCCCCCAACCCTCCTCATGTACACACATGCGTACTTCTCTCTCTCAATAAGTAAATAACACACACGCGCGCACACACACACACACACAGAGGTATTTGCCAATAGAATCTTATGGCTAACGATTTGCTGTAGGACTTAACCCAGAATCTCATGAGAATGAATTTAGATTTGAGTATCTGTACATAGCATAATGTGAAAACCTCTAAAATCTCGAGACTGTGCTCTGTGATACTGGCTGTAGGGACCCGAGGCAAATTAGTGTGTCTGAGCCTCGGTCTTTCCATCCATAAGGAGGGGAAACAATTTCTACTTCCCAGCGTTGTGCACAAGATCAGGTTGAGGCATTTATACACAAAAAAACCCACCACAGTCTTCACAACACATCAGTATCTTGTCATTTCCTTCTCAGGTTCCTTAAATAAGGGACAGATATTTGTTTGCATATTCTCACCAAATTCTTAAAAATCAATAATTTAGTCAAATCCGATTCATGTATACAGACACCGATATATAATAAAATTCTCCACTGTGCATAAAATCATGTGAAAGGAATGACACAGTAACTATCAACTGACATTTTATTTAACATGATCGAGTGCCACTGTCTTAGTACAAAGTGACCTTAACCGCTTCGAAATTTCTTCCTTATTTTTCCTGCAACAAATCAAATGGTGAAGGAAGACCTTCATCAGGGTCACATAATTTGGAAGAGCTTTTCTGGGACTATGTGCGGGCATCTCTGGGGACTTTGGAAGAAAGTCTCTGTAATCGGTTTTAATAAGGCTTTTCCCCCCAAAAGGACCTGTCCTCCCTTTCGATATGTATCCCAGGGGATGATTTCAGGTGGTGGCTAAGGAGTGTGCATATCCAGCAGGTGCATATCCAGTGTGCCATGGTGGGGACCACATTTTACCGGTCTTTTCTATCCCCTAACCTAGCCCAACTCCAATCAACCAATACATTTTAAACAGATAGTGCCTATCCAACACTGTGTCGGGGCATGGAGAGAATATAAAAGAAGCAGAAATTGTGGTCCTAGCTGTGAGACACAGATAATCTCGTCAGGCACTTTGGGCACAGGCTGAGTTATCTGGTTGTTATTGCTGGTATGTGAATTCCTTAATGTAAGTTCCACAAAGCCCAGGAGTTTTCGGAAGAATACAGATGCAATGGGGAGAGTGAAACCCATTCGTTCATATGTAAATAAATAGACCTGTACATTTATTAAGTCCTGATATGTGCCAAGCAATGGAGGTACAACTATGAATAAGACTTGATCCCCAGACTTGGAGAGAGCCCCATCTTGTGGGGAAGAGCAATATATAAAAAAGCCAGGCAACAGTGTATTCTAAGGGCTAGAGAAGACTGGCCAGGCCATGGTGAGGACCCAAAGGAGAGCGTACTCGAGTCTGCTGGCTGTGAGATGGTGGGAGAGGTGGGTCTGAAGACATCATAGAGACAGGTGGTCCTTGACTATCTCCCAAGATGAACGATAGTCTGGTGGAGAGGGGGTGGAACATTCTGGAGAACAAACCTGAGGTAAATGGAAGCCTGGTGTGTCTAGACAGCACACGAGGTAGGGACAGAAGATGGCTATGGGAGAGAGGAGGGGGTTGCCAAATCGCCAGCAAAAGGTTGGAGATGTGCCTTGAGATTAAACCAAGAAGTCCTCAGTTGTCATGCTAGAGCCTGCACATTATCCGGAAGGAAATGGGGACGATCAGGTGGTTTTAAACAGGGAGGCCACAGTCAGACTTGCATTTTTAAAGGATCACTCCAGCAGCAAGCGTGACAGATGGACCCGATGGATGACAGTCTGTAGGGAAGGACACCAGACAGGAGAGTGTCTCGATGGTCAAGATGAGAAATGATGAGGGCCCAAACCAGGGCAGGAGCAGCAGAAAGAGAAGGAAGGCTGTATTGTGCATTGTTAATTCCGGGAAATCTGAGCTGAGTCATCCTGAGGAAGTATCAGAAAGTACTGAGAAGCAAAGAAGGTAGCTACAGTTAGGAATGTTTTTCTAGCACATCCAGGGAGTATAGGAGCATCCCCTTTACCCCTAGAGTCCCTAGTCTCACTTCCTAGCTGCCATTAAAAACAAGGGCACTGAATGCCTGGGTGGCTCAGATGTTAAATGTCTGCCTTCTGCTCAGGTCATGATCCCAGGGTTCTGGGATGGAGCCCCACCTTGGGTTCCCTGCTCAGTGAGGATTCTGCTTCTCCCTCTGCCTCTCCCCCTGGCTTGTGCTCTTTCTCTCTTTCTCAAATAAATAAAATGTTTAAAAAAAGATGGCTAATTATATGTGTGAGTGTGTGTGTGTGTGTGTGTGTGTGTGTGTGTCACCGGTCACCTTTGACACTCCCATCTTTTTTCTTTTTTTTTAAGATTTTATTTATTTATTAGAGAGAAAAAGAGAGAGCAAGCACACACAAGGATTTGGGGGTAGCAGCCAGAGAGAGGGGAAGAAGCAGAACCCCACTGAACAGAGGCTGAGGTAGGACTTGATCCAGGGACCCCGGGATCATGACCTGAGCTGAAGGCAGTCACTTAACCAACTGAGCCACCCAGGTGCGCTAATCATATCATTTTTGATAAGAGATCAGATACACATTTGAAAACAATGGAAATCTCATTTTTTTGTTCAGAAGAACAAAGAAGAGTATGACCTTGAAGATCCATGAAGGGGTCATGATGTTTGTTCAAAGACATTAAGGATCTTTTTTGATTACTGACTTTTTAACTAAATATGAGATATGAAGTCCTATTGGTTATGAAGGAAACAGATTTCTCCAAAAGCCTGTCTAGAAGAGAATAAATCTCTCTTCACTCCTGAAAAACAAGGTTAGAGTTGGGGAAATTTTGTGCTTTAAAAAAAAATAGCATTGTTCTCTCTTCAATTCCAATTTCTTGTAATAGAGCAGTTCTTCAGTGAGTTAGGTTGGGACAGTAATTTAGACTATGTACATATTTCCCTCAAACATCCAAAAATGAGGCCCCCAAAACTAATCTATGGTGACAAAAATCAGAACAGCATGCTCTGTAAAGAGACAGATTGGGCTGTAGGTTACACATTTGTCACAACTCTTGAACTATGCTCTTACGATCTTTGCATATTAATACATGTAAATGATACTTCAATGTTTTTAAAGGAAGGCAGAAGGGAGGGAGATTTCCAGTTAAGCATGATAGAATGACCATATGCACCATATAATCTCTGGAAATCCTACTACAATGGAGTACAAAGATAACAGAGGAATAACAAGACCCTGAAGACAGAGAGACCAGAAGATAAAAGGACAACAGAGTTTATCCCATTTTGGAGATGGAAAGTGGACAAGAAGTAGGACTTGTTGAGGTAGAGCTGAGTTGGAGGAAGCTCCAAGAGGAGTGCTCATGGAAAGTGACATCCCTAAGAAGCTGGCTCAGTCACCCTTCCAAATCCTGGGAGCCCCGGGTCACTCTGGAGCTGCACTCTCTGGGCTCTGGGACCTGGAACACCATGGAGAAACAGGTCCCACCCAGACATGGAGCACTACTATGCAGCTTTTTAGTATCTCAAACTTCAATATAAGTGGACAGACATTTAGGGAATGTCTCTACCATGTAAGAGAGAACCCGAAGCAAACCACTGGGAAAAGGAACCCAGAGGAAACAGACAATATGGGTAGCAGAATAAAACATTTAGATAAAATATCAATTAATAATATCTTTAGAGAGAAAAGAGAAGATATTACACCCATAAAAGAAGGAAAGAATAGTATAGAAAAGAAATAGAGAATTAGAAAAAAAAACCTGGAAAATATGATAGCAGAAATATTTAAAAATAGAAAAAAAATAGGAAGATAAAACTTAGTATACTTCTTAGGAAGGGAAACCAAAAGACCAAAAAACCAAGAACCAAAAGTTAAAGGCCCAGGGAACAATCCTGGGAGTCCAAATCTGGCTAACAGAAATGCCAGAGAGAAAAGAGGGGGAAAAAAAGAAGAAAGAAATCATCAGAGAACTTACACAAGAAAACTTTCGTGAACTGAAAGACAGGAGTTTCTAAGTTAAAAGTGTCCACCAAATACCCAACCTTCCAAAGTTAAAACACACCCTTCACCGAAGATAGAGGAGTTAGGTCAGGAAACTGTGGTAGAAGTCTTTTAGTATTATTGATTTTTTTTTTTTGACTTGGTAAAAAGTTACACTTTTTTTTTTTTAGATTTTATTTATTTATTTGACAGAGAGTAACACATCTAGAGAGGGAACACAAGCAGAAGTGAGAGAGGGAGAAGCAGGCTTCCCACTGAGCAGGGAGCCCAATGCAGGCCTCAATCCCGGGCCTCTGGGATCATGACCTGAGCCGAAGGCAGATGCTTAATGACTGAACCACCTACATGCCTCAAGTTACACTTCTTTTTAAATTCTCAAGGAAGAGAGGATTATTTTGATAATTTAGAAGTAGAATTTTTATTCTGTTCTCCATTTTTATCAAATTATCCTTTTGGCTGGTAATAGAAACCAAGAGGCTACACTGTCCTTCCTTAAATATTGGGTTAGGCCAACCGTAGTATGTTGTATATGAACTTGTGATTACAAACACAAACAAAAGAAATTTCCTTTTTTTTTAGTTTTTATTTAAATTTCAGTTAGTTAATATACAGTGTACTATTAGTTTCACATGTACACCCTCTTTTTTTCTTTTCTTAAGTCTGATTCCAGGTCCCCATCTGGCTTGAAATTCAGTCTCAGTCATTATTGAGCTTCTTTATCCTCTGTCTCTAGGCTATGCAAAGGTCCTGGGGCAAAGTATTCTGGGACACTCTTTCAGTCTTCAGTTCCCACTGGCTTTCCCAGCAGTGCCTGCTGTCTCTATCCATGTGATCCCGGGAAGCTGAGCAACCTCTTGGCTCATATGTGGAGTGGAGGTCCAGAGTCTTGGGTAGATTGGGGGGCTGACTCCCTTGGGGGTAGCTATTTCCTCCCAGAACAAAGACCCCTACCAGGGGTAGAACCTGCCTTGTGGTATAATTCCAGCCCGTCATTCTGCTCCTCCTTCCCCTCCATCTCAAGTCTTGTAGCAAAATCTGCCTGACCAGCTAAGATCCTAGGAAAGACGGAAAGAATCTGTCTTCAAGCTGCTTCTGCTTTCAGACTTTAAGCATCCTTGAGTTAAAACACCAAAGAGCCTTGAGGCGCCTGGGTGTCTCAGTTAAGCATTTGCCTTCGGCTCAGGTCATGATCCCAGGATCCTGGGATGGAGCCCCACATCAGGCTCCCTGCTCTGCAGTGAGCCTGCTTCTCCCTCTCCCACTCCCCCTGCTTGTGTTCCCTCTCTCACTGTCTCTCTCTCTCTCTCTGTCAAATAAATAAAAAATCTTAAAAACAAACAAACAAACACCAAAGAGCCTAGACTACCTTGGAATGAGAGGAGAAAAGAATACAGAGAATCGTATACAAATTCCCATCTCAATAAATTACTCTGTCCCCTTGGTCTGGAGATCTGAGGAAAGCCAGTTAACAGAACCTCTACATACAGGTCTCAACCCGTTTCCATCACATAGACAAGACCTAAGACCACAGAATGCTCTCCTGGTCAGGAGAGCCCAATTCTGCCCAGGGCTGTAACAGTTCAGAGAAGGGAGAGCTGGGGAAGAGCTGGGGAGCTCCCACCTGATGCGCGCCTTCCTGGGACTGTCCTCTCTCCTTTCCAGCTCCTGTGTTTCATCCCAAGTGTGACGGAGTCTCTCCCGGGCACCTTAAAGAGCTAGGTGGCACTGACAGGACTGGGGACGGAAATTAGACCTCAACAGAGTCTCCAAAGCTACACATCTCGGGCCCTGCTTCTAGGCCAGTCCAGCCCTCCGCCCTGGAGTTTGCTTCATCGGCCAGGCTTGAGCTGAACCAGGAAGAAAGCCCGAAGAGGCAGTTCTGCGCTCTGGTATGCCGGGTTTTTATTCCATTTATGACCGCAAAGCTGTATTTCTTAACTTATTAAATAGCCTAGAAATAAACACAAGGCTTGTTATAAACCATTCGAAGAGTTCATGGGATGTCGCTGGGAGCACTTCCGGCCTGCAGAAGGGAGGAGACCGCACTTCCGGCCTGCAGAAGGGAGGAGACCGCACTTCCGGCCTGCAGAAGGGAGGAGACAGCACTTCCGGCCTGCAGAAGGGAGGAGACCGCACTTCCGGCCTGCAGAAGGGAGGAGACCACACCTCCCGCGAACACCTGCCGTGTCCCTGAGGAAGGCATCACCCTGCTTCTGAAGCTCCGGGCTCTGCCGCCAACTCACCTTTTCACCGGCAGAAGGGTCCCTTCCAGGCCCTTCCGCTGAGCAGTGTCTTGTCTAATATCACTGGTTTGGAAAGGGATTTGGTTAGGCATCTAGGCTCAGCTCAACAAAGGAAGCTGCACATAATGCAGTGTCCTCGGAAGCTTGAACAAAGGACCTATCAAAACTTGCTTGTCGCTTGTCAATTGTTCGCTCTAAAAAATAACGCTTGACAAAGGGCATTTTGAAAAAGCGTAAACACACTGTGGTATTCTTTTTAGGAGTAAGTAGGATGACTGAGGTCTGATTAAAGGTAGGCATTGGCTTCGAAATAATTAGGTACTGACTTTTAAAAATAAATCTGAATCTTAGGCAGTAGCAGCCATATGGTCACTTCTATTTTTTCACTTTTAAACAAAAGTACAAAACTCCATACCACTTACAGGCTGAAGGCTCTGACTTCTAGCTAAAGGAGTCGGGCTAAGGCTGATCTGACAGGTGGACATTCGTGCCCACTGAGCACAGTCACTGACGGATGCCTAGCCCTCTCGCCCTTGAGACTTTGAGGCCCAGGCAGACTCTGCTGACACCTGGCGGCAGACAGCGGGAAGACAGGGCTGAGTCCCAAGCCGACTTCCCTTCACCCACACTGCGGCCTGGATTTCTAGCTTGTGTAATGAATACTGGCTAAAACAGTAGGAAATGTGTTAGACTGGAGAAAGAGCCGTTCTACAAGAGCCAAAGATTAATGGCCGGGCATGAGCACCACTGAGGAGGTCTGGGCCGGCATCAAGAATAGTCACACTGCAAAGCCTGCGTTTGCAAGATTGTTCTTCGCAAAGATTATATTTGTTTGAACAACTTCTGAATCCATCGCCATATCCAATCAATCTACCAGCCCTATCCCACTCCTGTTAAACAAGTTATGCCCGGAAAATAGAGAAAGGGATGGCCTTACTCTTATGAAAAGAAAATTTGCATTATTCTACTGTTGTGAATGAACTCAGCCCTCACTGGGAAAAATTCCAACCAGGAGAAAGAGGACATGTAGAGGAAACATTTAACAGGCAATGCACTGAGGGTGAGCCACACCCAAGGGCAAGGCACCCAAGGCAAGGGAATGGCAAGGGAGGATTTCTTGGAAAATGAGAAGTGAGTCCTTCCCTGGGTCCCAGGAGCAGGGCTGGGCAGGGCTGTGGGCGCTGACACGTGCAGGTGGACGGGAGCGAGCTGACAAGCAGTGGGAGACACCTGACTTGTAGGAAAAGGCCCAGCTTTGCACCCGAGTGTCTGATGTGCCTTCCCAATGTCTCATTCTGTGCCTAAACCTTCCCTCTGTGCAACAGGAGGCCTCTCCTTTATGCAACAGCAATGTGTCCCCAAAACAGAGTATGTGTGTGCCCCACACGAAGTTCTGTCATCTGGCCAAAACCTCGGCCCCAAAATGGGGAAAGAAACGGAGACGTAGGGAGACCAGGTGGCTGGCCCAAGGTCACACCTGCAAACCAGGAACAGTGTGTGCATTCTTCCGACCTGGGGCCGTCTGACTTCAAGCCCCATCCCTTTTCCTCCTCCCCGCGCACGGAAACCAAACACCGAGGGAGAAAAGAATGCCAATGCATGCAAAAGTGCACCATTTGCCTTTTTCAATTTGTGTAATTTTAAATGTCACCACAAGTTCGCTTCTAGGTCACTTTTAAAACAAGCAACTTTGCTTTAAGGCAGGAGGGAGGGAGAAATCCTGCTGCAATTTGTACCGTTGCAGAACCCACTGTTCAGTTTTCTGCTCAGCTTTCCAGGGACAGTTCAAACAGAAACAAATGACAACCTAGGACGCTTACCTTGCCTACTGTGAATAACCATCACAGCGCTCTTTCCACCTGGTAGAAAGCCCTCGCAGGAGGCGCAGGCTCGCCTCCAGGCATACACATTAACCGCACCGCACAAAAGAGCCCTCGGTTCCACGAATACGCGGGTAGGGGAGCAGCCAGCTTCAGACCAATTAAAAACAAACTGTGGGTGAGCTCTTTCATCTCATTTCCTCAACCCCATTTGAAACATGGAGGTACTCGGGACTGCTGGCCAATTACTCCAGAGCCCAGTCTACAGCCGTGTATAAATCTGGACGACCACTCTGCAAGTGCAGAAGCTTCTAGAGTTCATCCAATCTGCACGGGTCTACTTTGCCATGAAATGAGCTTCGAGAATCTATAAGGTTTTGCTTTAAGATGCAAATACAATTTCAAAGTCATCCATTCATTCAAGAAGGATTTATGCGGGCCTATTCGGTGCCAGAGACCGTTCTATACACTGGGGGCATTCTAATAGCAGGAGAGCGGGAAAAGAATTTTTTTTACAGTTAGAGGGCAGGGAGTGCTGCAGACGGCAGGCATTTACTATTTTATAGAATATGACCAGGGAAGTCTTTCTAATGGCATTTATGCAGACACCTGACAGAAATGAGGGAAACTCACAAAAATAACCACGGAAAAAGGCACTGCAGGCAGAGGGGAAAGCAAGTGCAAAGGCCTTGGGGTGTGCATGTGTTCAGCACGCACCGGGAGGGGAAGCAAGGCCAGGGGGCCACATGAAGAGCAGGGAGATGCTGCATAAAGTCACGGAGGTGGTAGAGAGGTGGTAGAGGCTGATCACACAGGACCTTGCAACGCTCAGCAAGAGATTAGCTTTTTTCCTAAGTAAAGCATAACAGAATTTATGTTCTACAACAATCACTCTGACCACTGGGTGGGAAACAGTGGCAGGGCAGGAGTAGGAGCAGGGAGCCCAGTTAGGCTATTGCAATAACCCCAGTGGGGGACGGTGGTGCCTCAGACCAGGTGGTAAGAGTGAAGAGTTGAGGCTCAATGCTGGATATGCTTCAAAGGTGGAACAAAGAGCACTGGCTCAGGGACTGGACGTGGAGTACAAGACATGAAAGAGAAAGGGCTCCAAGATTTATAGCCTACACAAACAGATGAGAGTTCTTTCCTTTGGTGGGGAAGACTGAGGCGTGACCAGCTTAGGGAAGACAGATCTGAAGCTTGTTTCTGAACATGTTAAAGTCTAAGAGATCTATTCGTTGATTAGCCACCTTAATGGAGATGGAGAATGGCCAGTTAGATGGACGAGTGCTAGGCTCAGCGGGGAGATCTGGGCTGGGGGATAAAATCAGGAGTCCGCAGCACGTCGTCGTTATTTAAAACTGCGAGATGCATGAGCTCATCAAGGGGGTTCCGTGCAATTAGAGAAGCCTGAGGACAGAGCCCTGGGTTCCAATGTTGGAGGGGATGAGAAAGGACCAGCAAAGGAAATAAGGATAGTGGCCAGTGGAGCATGAGGAAGCCATCTAAATAAAGTGTTTGCCCTCAGGATCATGAGACTGAGCCCCGTGTTCGTCTCTGCACTCAGCACGGAATCTGCTCAGGATTCTCTCTCCCTATGCCCCTCCCACTCATGTTCATGCTCTGTCTCTCTCAAATAAATCTTTTTTTAAAAAAGGAGGAGGAGGAGGAAGAGGAGGAGGAGGAGGAGGAAGAGGAGAAGAGAAAAAGTGTCTGCAAGAAGGAAGGTGTCCATTGGTTTGTGTCAAATGCCCAACAGGTTAATCTGAAGACGCAGAGTCCTATTCCTTGGCAACAGGGGAACCACCGGTGACCCGGACCAGAGCTGTTTCAGTCAACGGATGGGAACAGCCCAACCAGAGAGTTCAAGAGAAAATGAGAAGCAGGAAAAGGAGGGTGTGGATGACTCTGGGAAGGGTGCGAGTGTCAAGACGGGAGACACCACAGCACGTTCACATGGCACCAGGAACGACCGGGAGATGGGGAGAGCAGCCCGTCGGTGATGCTCTGGGGGAGATGCCCAGATGGAGGATGCACCTGGAAAGGAGCGCTGCTGGCTCACCAGGGTCATGAGCTCCACGGGAGGGGAGCAGCAGCAAGCCATCTGCCAATGGCCTCGATTGCTCGGTGAGATAGGAGGCAAGGGGGGCAGCCCAGAACGGGGAAGAGAGGAGGTGTTAGGGTCGACGGCCAAAGAGAACCTGGATGTGAAGGAACCGGGAGTGCCGGGCTGCAGGGGCAAGGCCAGGGACTTCCTCGAGCCTGGCAGTCACGGACCAGAGCTCGGTCAGCCCGCATGCTTGCATGCGGCATGTGCAGTTCTTCCAGGCACGGAGTGGGATGGAACCCTGGGGCATAGGGGCGGTGAGAGGAGGAGGAGGACCCGAGAATCTCAGCTTAGGGGGAGGGCCATGAAAAGTTAGCAGGGGCTGTAAACTCCAGGTGTGACGAGGCTGAAGAACTGCAAGAGGGGGCACCAGACCGAGAGAGAGGGAAGGGCGGGCGGCATGGTATAAGATGCGGCTACAGACTGGGGACCATGGCTAAGGTGTGACTACAGGAGCGGGCAGCTGAGACAGAGTCCATGATCACAACACCGCAGTGAGCTGGCCAGTGGCCCGAGAGCTCCCATGGGCCTGGGCATGGAAGGCTTGTCTATATTGAGCTACAACAGAAGCAGGTCTGGAGAGGTGACAGTGGGCCAGGAGCTAACATGGTGAAGAAATGAGAGGGAGTGGCCTGGGGGCCTGCAGGGGTCTGCAACAGGGGCTCGGGAGGGAGCAGTGCATAGTCTGATGGCATAAGGAGCAAACCAGGGGGGTATAGGGAGGAGGAAGGGGAATGACTAGAAAATGAGATGAGTTGTTTTTTGCTAAAGCGAATTTATGATCAAAGGGATAGGAGACAGCTCTTCATCTTTCCAGCCTCATTTCCTACCAGGTGAGAAATGGAGAGGGAAGTGACCTCATAACCCTCATCCTCCCCACTTGCCTTCGTCCAGTTGAAAAAATGGAAACTTCAGCATACTCTGGTCACTGCTCTGACCCCAAAAGCACAGTCGCTGGCAGTGGTATTCCCTACGTGCTGGACCTAACAGGAATGAGGCTAAAACCAAGAAATTGAGTCTCCAAGGCAGCATTCCCGAAACCACCGGCCTTCATTTATGTCAGGAGTCATATGACATTATCTGGGACCTGCGGTGTATGTGCTCCATCATAAATCTCACCACCCAGTAAACGATATTACTTACTCAATGCTCCTGTAAAGTGCCAGAAATGCTCAGCAAAGCGGGGTCACTGCAGCTCTCTAAAAACCGCACGGAAGAGAGAGCCGCATGACACACATCCTGTATGTTCCCTTTAAATCATTACACATGATATAATCCTCTCACTGACTAATGATCAAAAAATGAGTCTCCAAAGGCCATTATCTAAAGTCAATGCTAATATTACAACCCAATATGCACCTTTGGGGATGGGAGGGGGGATAGTCTCAGGCCTGATTCAATGAATAAATAGATCCCCTTTATGGAAAGAAATGACAAAAGCTGCACTCTCTACCACCAGCACCCCCCCAACACACACACACACACACACACCAAAGAAAAGATAACAAGACTCGGGGCCTTGGCCACCGTCATACTTGGACTTCTCTTCCCACCAGGGAGGTGGTTCCATGCCCTCAGACACACCCTCCTTTCCTCCACAAGCAGCAGTTTCCCAAAGGGCCCCAGGCAGGGCCACCTCTTGGGGTGTCCCAAGCAGGCATACAACTAAGGCATGGCTAGTTAAGGACTAGGGCCCGGACGTTCTTGTGACAAAAGAAGAGAAAACAAGTTCTCTTCAAATGAAAAGGGCAAAAAAGTCACATATGAGTGCCAAGCACCAACCATGGGACACTGTCTCTTGGCTTGTGGTTGACACCTTCCTGTCATGTTTCTCCAAGGGCCTGAGATCCCTTGTTTTCACAGAGTGCCAGAATGTGGGATTGGAAGCCAAAAGAAAGCTGCTCTCAGACTTAATCACATTTTAGGTCTTGGGCAAGTGCCTTGATGTCGCAGAGCATCAAGGTTCTTGGCTCCAAAATGAAGCTGATGCCGTATCATAAGACACTTACTGAGCACATAACTTCATGCAAGACCCTGTCTACTAAGTCCGTAGGCAATCTCTCTTGACCTCCAAAACTCTGGGGGGTGGGCACTGTCTTCTCCATTTTACAGAAGGAGCTGCTCCCAGTTCTTTCCAAAGAGAGGACTTAAATGAGATAATATGGAAGACAGATGCAGTGTCGGGCACATAGTGGGATTCAAAAGGAAAATGAGACCCCTAACCCATATTTAAGAGAATGATCATGTTTTAAATATCAAAGCAGGGGCACCTGGGTGGCTCAGTCGTTAAACGTCTGCCTTTGGCTCAGGTCATGATCCCGGAGTTCCAGGATCCAGCCCCGCATCGAGCTCCCTGCTCGGTAGGAAGTCTGCTTCTCCCTCACTCACTCACTCCCCCTGCTTGTGTTCCCTCTCTATCCCTGTTTCTGTCAAATAAATAAAATCTTAAAAAATATCAAAGGATAGTGCCTTAGAACTCACGTTTCTAAATAATGACATATGTGCAAAAAAATGCACAGAACATCAGGCTATGCAAAGGAATGACCTTTGAAGAAGGGGATATTCATGTTATCTTAGAGTTGGTTGTTTTTTAAAAGCTGAGGTGACCTGTGTAAGTTAAAGCTTACCAAAAAGATCAGAAACACTGAAAAACGTATATAGAAGAAACAACCCAGAAAGACTATGCCAAAATGGTAAGGGGCCTTGCCTAATGCTTTGGGGTTTTTTTCTTGATTCTTTTAACTTCTATACAGGTATTAGTTTTTACTAATTCTTAACACAAACACATTCTCCTTATAAACATTACAGAGGAAACTTTTCCTACTGTCATCTCCCAGTACTAGTCCCCTCCCCAGAGGTAACCAATGTGATGAATTTGGGGTATATGCGTTTTTGCATACGTACAGTGTGTATACAATGTGTATATTCATATACGTGTACGTATATATATACACATTATAGATTTTAAGTAGACTCCACGCCCAGTTCAGTGTCCATGGGGCTTGAACTTACAACCCTGAGATCAAGACCCGAGCTGAGATCGAGTCACTTAACCCACTGAGCCACCCAGGCGCCACTATAGATATTTTGTGTGTGTATGGTTTTTTAGAGGTTTTATTTATTTGACAGAGAGTAGGCAGAGAGGCAGGCAGAGAGAGAGGAGGAAGAAGGTTCCCCGCTGAGCAGAGAGCACGATGCAGACCTCGATCCCAGGACCCTGAGATCATGACCTGAGCCGAAGGCAGAGGCTTTAACCCACTGAGTCACCCAGGCACCCGGTATTTTGTGCTTTTAAACAAATGACGGGCACCTAGGTGGCTCAGAGGGTTAGGCCTCTGCCTTCGGTTCAGGTCATGGTCTCAAGGTCCTGGGATCGAGTCCCATATCAGGCTCTCTACTCGGTGGGGAGCTTGCTTCCCCCTCTTACTCTGCCTGCCTCTCTGCCTATTTGCGATCTGTCAAATAAATAAAATCTTTTTAAAAAAATGACATCACAGTTTTGAGTTTCTCTGCAATTCCATCCAATAGGATGTCCCAAAGATGGTCCCATATCCACAAATAAGATATACGTGCCTTATTGTTTCAGATTAAGTAGTTGAGGACCCAGACATGCCACAGTTTGTCTGACTACTCTGCTACTACTTCAGTTAGGATGTTTATAGTGTTTTTCTATTGCAAACCACACTGTGGAGGATTTCCTTATAAAATGCCTCCTTCTGCAGGTGGGAGAGGGTTTCCTTGGGTCAGATTCTAAGAGGGGAACTTCTGGGTCAATGGAATCTGCACACGTGTTATTTTTTTAAATATTTTATTTATTTATTTGACAGAGAGAGATCACAAGTAGGCAGAGAGGCAGGCAGAGAGAAAGGAGGAAGCAGGCTCCCTGCTGAGCAGAGAGCCTGACGTGGGCCTTGATCCCAGGACCCTGAGATCATGACCTGAGCTGAAGTCAGAGGCTTTAACCCACTGAGCCACCCAGGCGCCCCACACGTGTTCTTTTAATAGCTAGCACACCAAATTGCTTGCCTAAGTGACAGTACACGAATTTTTATTCCCACTGGCAACAGTGTGGACACACGTCATTGCCATAATGTATTACCAAAGCCCTTCTACTCTTTGCCAGCTGAACAGAGGAAAATGTATCCTGTTGTTCTGAATTTCCTTGAATAACAGGATGTGCATCTTTTCACATTTATAAGCCATATAGCTTTCCCTTTTTATGAACTACTTCTCTATAAAACGTGTCTGTTTTTCTGCTGTAAATTTTTCCTTTTCTCAGACTTATTATCAAGGTCATTCACAAATCCTGAAAACGAATCCTTTGTCTCCTTTATGAGCACAAGTAGTTTCTCCCCATCTTTGTCCTTCATCCTTTGATTTTGGCGGGGGGGGGAGCTAGTTTTTCATAAAGATCCATCAAATTTAGCAAATTGGAGTATTTGCATTTTATGTTTTAGGGAGGACTTCTTTATCCCATGGTCATAAATATAATCCATTTTTTCTAATAAGCTTATGTCATTTTTCATGTCAAGTTATTTTATCCATCTGAAATTTTAGTGAATGGTAGGAAGTAGGATGCTTAATCATTTTTTTTAATGCTTAGCCAGTTGCTAAATATCTTTTTATTACAAATACCTTTGTTATATAATAAGTTTCCATATACATTAGTCAGCTAGCTTACTTTGCTATTCTATTCCTTTTTTTTTTTGTCTATTTCTGTATCACTCCCCGCTGTTTTAATTACTACACTTTTAAGGTATATTTCGACATCTGGTAGGCAATCCCCCTTCCTTCTTGCTTTTTCCAAGTGATCCTGGTTCCTTTTGTACATTTGCCTTTCCAAATGAATCTTTCCATCAGTTTGTCAAGTTCCAGGATAAATCCTTTGAGATTTCGATGGAGGTCACACTGAATTACAGATTCGGTATAAGTCTGTGTCTTTACTATTCCAAAGTTTCCATCTATAAGCACGAGAGGTCTCTTTATTTAGTATTAAGTTCCTCTAGGAATGTCTCTGTAGCTTTTGTGCACGTCACTGTAAATGGTACCCAGCCCTCTGGAAGTCTCTCATTACTCCTCATAATGTGTCAGTTGATCCTATTGTCTGCAAATGAATGGTTTACCTCCTCCTTTCCAGGATCTGAGTTTCTTATGACTTTTCTTATTGTACTGGCTACAGTGAGGCCTGTGGAACACTTCTGATAGTCCTGGCAACAGTGGTCACCTTGGTCCTGTGTCTTCTCTAACACGTCTGCTTAAAACACTTCTCCATTAGGCAGGTTTTGTGGGTAACTTTCCTCAAGTGATGGGGCATCCTCTTCTAGTCTTAACTTTTATTTGTGCCTGAAGTAGCCGATCATTAAATGCTCTCTTGGCATAATTTCTTTCTCCTTTAATCTGTAGGTTTTGTGAATTATTTTGTTCGGCTTTGTATAGTTTTGAACCAATCTTCCATTCCTGGTAATAGCCCTTTTTAGTCATAATATAGATCGTTTTTTTTATTTTCACACCTGTGTTTATAACTACATGTAACTAATAAGGAAAATGCACGCCAGAACAAAGGGTTATATACACATATTTTTGCGTTCCTGTTAAAAAAGAAAATATACAGGTAAAGATAGACTTAATTTTTCTTAGAAAAGAAAACGTGTGGTGCCTGGGTGGCTCAGGGGGTTAAAGCCTCTGCCTTCGGCTCAGGTCATGATCTCAGGGTCCTGGGATCGAGGCCCACATCGGGCTCTCTGCTCAGCAGGGAGCCTGCTTCCTCCTCTCTCTCTCTGCCTGCCTCTCTGCCTACTTGTGATCTCTCTGCCAAATAAATAAATAAAATATTAAAAAAAAAGAAAAAGAAAAAAAGAAAAACGTGTGTAAACTGAACGTGTGCAAAATTAGCCAATGGTGTGTGCTTTAACCTGTGCTACTCACTGAGCTCCCTACTGGGATTAATGTCATCACCATCAGGCCACTCGCTCGAGCAAGAACCACCAAAGCCCCACTCCTCCTTCTGCTACGCCCTCTGCATACAGTATTCACCAGGTACCAGGACCCCAGCAGTCACTCCGCTCCATGCCTCTAATGGGAGACCACAAAACGGGCAACGTCAGGACTTCAAGACACACCCAGCTCCAATCCCACTGCACATGATTGCCCTACTTTAGTAAACTACCTCTCGGGGCCCCAATTTTTTGATCTAAATAGGAATACTTTCAAGACTAAATTTCAAGACTAAAATTAAATGAGATAATCTATGTAAAGTACCTAAAGGATGCTTGCTGTGTAATGCGCAAGCAAATGTTAACACAATCTCACGAAAGTCTCCCCTCTCCTTCCCCTATGCTGTGCCCTAGGTCAGGCTCTTCAGTCTCCAGCCTTCATCTGGCCCATGACAACTGTCTTTCTGCCATTGGGACATGGCTGTCAAGGCTCCCTTTGAAAATGCAAATCTAGCATTTGATTTTATCTGTTTAAATCTTTCCACTGGCTCCCCACTATCTACTAGATAAACGTCCAAGTCCTTGGCATGAGGGATAAGGCCCACCTCAACCTCCCTTCTGGCATTCTCTCCCTCCCCTCTGGTCTAGGCAGAGTGTACTGGCATGGAAATCTGTACTTTCTACAGAAAATCACAAGCTCTCTCATAGCACTTTGCCTTTGCATAGGCTGGTCCCTTTTCCTAAAAGCCATTCTGTTATTTTCTACTAAGAAAATTCCTATTCTATCTTTTAAGAAAAAGCTCAATTGATACTTCTTCTAAAATAAAAAGTAATCCCACACAGAACTAACTACCCTATCACCAATCTCTCATAGAAATTCTCACTGCCATTATATCACTTGCTTATTTCCCCACTCAGTGAGGCAAAAACTGTATCTTATTTAATTCTTTATTAACTCACCAGAAGCCTAAGTCATTGGTTCTTTTTTAATGAATGAAATGATGAATAAAATAAATTTTCCATTTTAAATAAGGTTCTACTACATCTTTCAACAAAGCAAAAAAGCATATTCTGATGTTAACCAGACTTTCAAAGCTGATTTTTCTTCCCCTTAAGCTAGCCTCTATCACAATGAAACCAATTTGCCCTACTAGAAATGTTAAGGGTTCTTAGAATAATTCCAGAGCCAACTAACCCTGTAGGAGTTCTGATTAGATACACAGGCTGGCTGAGAGGTCCCTTTGAAATCATTAGTCTTCAGGTACTGCTAGTAGCCTTTATCAGGAATCGAGAGTATTATATTATTTTCAAAGAATGTATCTTCCATTACTTAGACTTATTCTCAATGAACAATTTTCTTCCAGAAGTGCAAACATCCTGCTACCTTCTCTCTCCAAAGAAATGAGTTTGGTTCTATTATAGTCTGTTCCTGAAGTAGGGAAACAGAGCTCGGGAGAGGGGGGGGAAATTCAGCCACGTTATTTGTGTGGGTTGAAATATGAAAAGAAGAAAGTCTCTTACATCAGAAAACTTCCTTTAAAAATACACAATTCAATTCATGCATGGTGGCGTATCATCGTGAGCAAAAAGATGGCACTGGTGGTCTCAGAGACTCATAATCTCTGCTAACCACAGACAGTAAGAATGCACAGTGGCTCTAATATAAACTGTGAAAAAAATACAAAATAAACAGAATGACCTTAGTTTTATAATCTTTTTAAAGAACCCAACGTGCAAGCCACCCAAACAACCTCTAATTTCAGAAAAGTAAGTTATGACTAAAGAACCAATATTCCATGATGATTTTTTTTTTTAAGATTTGAGGGAGAGAGAGAGAGCATGAACAGGGGCTGAGGGTGGGACAGAGGGAGGGGGAGAAGCAAACTCCCTGCTGAGCAGGGAGCCCAACTTGGGGCTCCATCCCAGGACCCTGGGATCATGACCTGAGCCGAAGGCAGACGCTTAACCGACTGAGCCACCCAGCACCCCTCAATGATAGTTTTTGAATGACTATTCCTTTCACTTTAAAAAATGTTTTTCTTGGGTGCCTGGGTGGCTCAGTTGGTTAAGCAACTGCCTTCGGCTCAGGTCATGATCCCGGAGACCCAGGATCGAGTCCCACATCGGGCTCCCTGCTCAGCGGGAAGCCTGCTTCT
Organism: Spilogale gracilis; assembly: GCA_004023965.1. Taxonomy (NCBI): domain Eukaryota; kingdom Metazoa; phylum Chordata; class Mammalia; order Carnivora; family Mephitidae; genus Spilogale; species Spilogale gracilis. The sequence continues at coordinate 26,385 of PITA01004656.1, forward strand.
CCCTCTCTCACTCCCCCTGCTTGTGTTCCCTCTCTAGCTGTGTTTCTCTCTGTCAAATAAATAAATGAAATCTTTGAAAAAAAAAGTTTTTCTCATAAATATATATCTATCTATACCTATATCTATATGTTTCTATACATTATTTTACAACAAGAAAGAAAGAAAAAGGGCAGACCTGTAGAGAGAGAAAACACTGCAGACTTCAGCTCAAAAAGCAGAGCCTGAGATTAATTTTTGTTTATTTGTCAATTGCCAAAACTTGAGCCCCCAAGAGGTTTTCACCAGGATGAAATGGGATTAGCTTTGTAGTTCTTATAATCTTCTTCACAGAAGAATGCAATTTCAGTTTCATGAGCTGAAAAAAAAAAGAGAGAGACAATGGAAAAAAATTTAATGTAAAACTAGATTTTAAGCAAGCATTGAAATCCATATTACTCTGATTCAGTATTTCAGATGCCCAAAGTGAGAAAGATGAACTACTTGTTTGGTTTTACATTTCACCAAATCAACAAGAAGTATTAGCTGTCATTATAAGAATTTAGAATTTGAATAATTTAAAAGTAAAAAGAAAAATAGCAAAAAAAAATTAAAAACAAGAATGAGTATAAGACTAGTTTCCAGGAAACCATAAAATTACTCATGTTAGAGTCCCCATCACAATCCTAGAAAATAAACGTTTATTTTTTCCAAATGTGCTGCTCAGTTACTGGAGGAGGAGAGAAAAACGCTTTTTTTCTCTCTGAAATTAGCCTGTAGGTATAATAATTTAATACTTAGAGGATCAGTAGAATACTTTACAGATCACTTTACATTCTCCCTCATGACCCATCAAAATATGTGTCTGAAGAAGTTAATTTTTTGCCTGCTTATGACTAATTCATGAGGCTTCAACAATATGCAAAGTGAAAGACACAAATTGGCTTCTCCCGCAATACCTTCAAACACCTCTAATTATTCACAGGGGACATGGCACAGCTAAAGGACCCCCAGAGGAGCAGAGCAGTCACAATCCTTCCAACCTAGCAGGTCAAGGACTCCGTCTTCTAAAACAGTAAGTCAGCAACATTATTAATTCAGGCCGGAGACAAATCTGACGGAGAGCCTTCCAATTATTAAACATGTAATTCTTTAAGGTGTGTGCCAACAAGCTCCACATTCGTTTTTTTTTTTTTTTAAATTAAACCAGAAGTTAATACAGTCTGCTTAGCTTTTACAGAAAGAGCAAAAGGGCCTGCAGACTCTCGACAGGAAAACAGATGAGATTATCTGTAATGAATACCGATCACTCAATTAACATATCCTCTAAAAACAGATAAGGAAAAACTCTCAAGCCAAATAAATAGGATAATAGGGAAAGATGCCAAGGATCACCCCTGGTCTCTTAGTTTACCAGACTCATCACTTGAATTTGTCACAAAAGAATGAAATTAAGGAGCTTAGCATGACATTTCAGTTAAAAAAAAAAAATGGTTTTGCTGGTTTCAAGAATATCAAATTTAGGGGCGCCTAGGTAGCTTAGTCGGTTGAGTGTCTGCCTACGGCTCAGGTCATGATCCCCGGGTCTGGGTATCGAGTTCCGCATCGGGCTCTCTGCTCCGCAGGAAGCCGGCTTCTCCCTCTCTGACTCCCTCTGCTTGTGCTCTCTGTCTCTCTGTCAAACAAATAAAATCTTCAAAAAAAAAAAATATCAAATTTATTGTTTCTCAATCATGAGTTACCGTGCTCATTACAGAAATACAAAAATGCTGAAAGAAAAAAATAGAGTCACCCACAGTCTCAGACCCTCATTCCAGTACCAGTGCATCTTCAAGATTAAATGAAGATTAATCTTGATGAAAACCAGATTACAAACTCTCAGCACAATGAGCCTGAAAGTTGGGGGCAGACAGGACTGTGACAAACTGAGAATCAGTGGCGAGGGGCTGGAAACAAATGAACGCTGGGCAAACAGGAAGTTCACATACAGCTGACTTTTATAGGAAAACAGCATTTAAAAGAATGGCTAAGAGGCTCCACACTTGGACTCAGTAAAATGTTGAAAGGGGGGCTTCAGAAAACTCAATATTGAGGGAGAAGATATTTTAAGATCTATTCCTTCCTATAAAAAGCTCCTGGGGTTTCCTTTTTTGAAAGGAAGCCAGCCCAAAGGTAGACCTCTATCATTTGCAAGTGATTCTAATCATCCTCCAAATGCAGAATGAGCTAAAAGTACCCTGTTCGTCAGAATCACAGCGCAGGGTTTTATCCACGATGTGCTATTTACATACAGAACTTCACACAGTGCTTTGCCCACGCAGCACTTTACTCAATACACACAAACTGTAATTACAATTTTCACTTACCGCTGTTGACATTTATCTGTACCCCTTTTGAGAAACAAATACATCCTAGAGTTCAGAATAAGCTGAAGTAAAGAAAGGACTGACAAAGCATTTTTGTGTTGCCATGTAGGTTTTCTTGGGTCTAATTAACTTACAGATCAATTCATTACTTGTCTCAAGTATTTATATGCCATCTCATGATACACGCTCAAAAGGAGATCCCCTAAGATAAAGATTCTCAGATGAATACTTTTTTCAAAAACAACAACAACAAAATAAGACCGATGAATGGGTTAAACTCCCAGTACTTCATGGAGGCTGATAAAATTTACACCCCTCAAAAATTGGAAAACAGCACACAAGTTCAAAGTGGGTCACTCTGAACATTCAAAAGTCAAACATAAAATGTATTTTACACTTGAATAATGTGGTCCTCAAACAAACCAAACAGAATGCTTTTTAAAATCTGTAAAATTCTGTTGAAAATGTTTGAGAATGATTTCTTGTATTTATGCCACAAATTTACTTGTCAATTAGGGTGAAAACAAATTATAGAAGATTTTCAAGCCTCTGCATCTTCACCCATTCGACCATCATCCCTTAAATTCTTGCTGCCCCAATTCTATTTAAAATGGCTCCAGAAGAACCCGAGGAAGTCTACGGCGTGCCAGTCCCCTAGGGCACCTGATTTTAAATTAAATGTGCTGCAGGCGCAGTGCTCTCGGGTGCAGAGTGCCTTGGTGTGTGAATCTGAAATGAATGTAAAATCTAAAATCCAATAAATACATTGCCAGTTCATCCCTTTGTCTTACTAGCAAATGAACTCAAGTAAGAACCCTCCAAACACCGTGCACCATTTTAATACTGACTTTCAAGTTTAATGCAATGAACACGAGCCAGGACATTCAAACTCTGAAAATGAAACTAATAATTTTTTTTAAGATTTTACTTATTTGAGAAAGAAAGAGAGAGCATGAGTTGGGGGCAGAGACAGAGGGAGAGGGAGAAGCAGGCTCCCTGCTCAGGATTAAGGGCTCAATTCCAGGATTCAGGGTTCATGATCTGAACTGAAGGCAGACGCTTAACCGACTGAGCCACCCAGGCGCCTCTGAAATTAATAATTTTATAATGTGGCCAAACAGGTCAGCCCCATATACATATACCTTTAACAGGAAAATAATAATGACTTGAAATAAAAGAATGTAAGAAAAACCAATCTTAAGTGTAAAAGCTCAAGAAAAACTCAAGGCAACATACTTAAGATCCTAACTAATTTAT